>CM070824.1:43494074-43696574 GCA_036326025.1 Chrosomus eos | reverse complement strand
TGTAATCTCCTGTTATCACTGTAAAGCTGCTGTCAAACTCTATAGTGTTAAAAGCGCTATATAAATGAAGATGACTTGACTAATGTTATACTCTTACTGTATAGTCAAATAATTGTTCTAATAATCATTAGATTAATCAATTATCAAAATAATTGTTAGTTGCAGCCGTATTGCTGAGTGATGACAGCAGGTTTCCCTCTGTTTCACCTTCACCTAATCTGAACCCTGTAGCTTTGTCCTGCTTTCTGGGAGCTAAAGGACTCTCCAAATCATAAATGCAATTTATCTTATGTCTTTAAATAGCTAGATTTTACTTGCATGTAAGCTCTGTAAAGTTGATTTAAAACAATGTTTGTGAAAAGCTCTCTACAAATACAACTGACGACTTACAATAATAATAAACTCTGGTGCTACTCTTTTGCTAAGATTTATGAAACTTACCTATTAGTTTCACGCTCTTAGTCCGTTTTTCTGCACTTTTCTTCTTCGGTGAGGGCCTTGTGGCCCGGCTTGTTTCCTGGCTGTGATCTGCAACAGACAAGCATTAGTACCTGTTATTATAAGTGTTTACAGTAAAATCTGACTACTAAAACCTGACAGAGTTCCCAACTGTACGCAGCAGACTATCCTTGAACATTACAATACAGCTATAGGGGAGATGATCACCGAGGTGTCACCGAAGAACATTGCAAGGTCTTCTAGTGTGCCTTAGTTCCAACCATAGTGTTTTACAAATCCTTATCCTCAAATGTTACGCATTAAGCTATATGAAATAAAAACTAGAGAAAATTTTTAAATGATCAACTTTACTGTAACATATCCTTGATTAGTAAATAGCTGGTTAAAATATGAACATCAACCATTAGGGTCCTATAACTAAAGGAAGGTGTTCGTAAATTATTATTTTGTCTTGATGAAAAACACTTTTTGACTCACCATCTACATCAGAAACCCCATCCGAACTGCATTGGGCAGGAGATTTTTGAGGGGAAAAGAGGTCAGGACATCCGTCTGAAAAACAAAATTGAAACCCTGATCTTCTGCAGTGTAAGAAAGACATACAGAAAACACTGGCTGTATCTGTAAAAAGAGACGATATTTTCTCAGATGATCCAAGCCCCATTTCAACAGATTAAACAACCACAAATGTGTGAACACCATCATTTTAATGGACTGTTAGATTAACTTTTTACAAATTGTATTCATACAGTAACTTAATGTACACTACATGCACAGATAGCGCTTACACAGATACACACAGGAGCATTTAAAAGCAGTGTCTATCAGCGGATCCGTCTATCAGCAGATATATAGGGATACGCTGATAGCAACTGTCTATTTACAACATGTTTTGGAAGCGCTGATTAGTGTTGGGCGATATGCTCCATTTTCATATCGTCCTATCGTCAGCCTGTGAGATCAGCGATATACGATATTATCGTGAGGGGGCGGGGCTTACTTATTTGATTATTAACTTGATTATTTACTCATTAATGTGCTTTTTATTACTTCATTTTATATACGATAATATTTTTCGATTTTGCTAGCAAAGGTGGAGTGTTTATTACTAGGCTAGATCAGGTTATTTCCCTGTATAATGAGGTAAAAAAAGATCCTAATCATTTTTGTATCCAACTCGGAGTATTTCAACATGTCAGCGGGAAATTTACGGACACACATTATCCTCTCATGCTGTTACAGATGCAGCATTGACTGTAGCCTACTTCTGCGCAAGATGAAAACACGTTTTAATAATTTCTTGGGTCAGAAAGAGTCGGAGTTTGCGATATACGTCCTCCTATGCTCTCTCTGTCTGGATGCACTTCACATGCGCACTTCAATAAGCACAAAGAACGCGGATTAATGTGTTTAAAATGCCGGGGGAAATCAGAGCCTAGGGGCAAAAATCAGCCGAGTCGATCGGTTTATACTTATGCCTTGACTCCGATAAAGGAAAACGGGTTAATGCGTTTACATGACCTTATGCATTGTCAGTTTCTTCAGCATAATCGGGTTAAGAACGCGCTCATTCCCTGAAAGTGAAAGTTTGGCATCTGTCGCTGCATTAACGCTGCATTCTCTGCATCGTCAGACGACGACGGTATAGCAACTATTTACTGGCTTAATATTTCTCTTGTGGACTTACATTAATGACAGGGAAAAAATTTGAAGAATATTTCTTGTTAAACAAGTGTTCAAAGCTGCTTTTGATTTTCACAGATGGCAGAGTTATGTTGTGTTCGTGAACTAAAGACGGTTATCAGGCCTATATCATTATTTAGTAATTGTATTGTTTTTTGAGTTATTAGGGTCATTAAACGTTTTGTTAATTTGCTATGTAAACAAAATACTGACGAACAACGATGCCGTTTTCATCTAGGATATGTATAAGAATAATTTGTCTGTTAAAACAAGCACTCTTGATAATTTGTGAATGGATCACCTTTAAATTCAGTTTTGATGTGGGATGTAGTTTTTCAGTCTGTTTTAAAAACATTTTTAAAAAATGTTTTAAATGCGCATGTCGGTGCTGTCGTTAGGCTATGTGGTGATGCCGTTATTAATTTAGGCAAGGCAAATTAATTGTAGTTCCTAATATTAATTTAATAACAATACTAGCTTTATAATAATAATAATTTAATACGTTAATGGTAAAACCAGCCAATTATCGTATTGATATCGTCAAATGCATCTGTCATCTGCGATCTCAGACTATCGTCGATACACGATACTATCGTCTATCGGCACAACCCTAGCGCTGATCATTGCAGCCAATCACAGATATGAGGAGCTTGTAAACACACAGTGGCCAATCAGAGGCGTTTAAGAATCCGCTCAACGCGTCACTTTTGTAAAATTTCAGTACCCACTTGGTACTGAAGTAGTATCTAACAATGCCTAAATCTGTATGGTTTATGTGTACTAGGGGTGTAATGATACACATATTCATATCGAACCGTTCGGTACGAGGCTTTCGGTTCGGTAATCGGTACGCATTACAAAACAAACGGTTCGTTGGACCATTTTTCCTGCCGACATTTTGTTATTTCAAATGTAGGCGCGACCACATTGCCCAACATCAAATGTCAAACGTAATGAAAGCGGAACGAAACTGCGCTACCCGTTATTTTGTGTTTCATGGACCGTTTATGAGTTTGGATCAATGCAGCGCGAGCCGATCTTGATTAAGCAGCACTGTTACTACACACCGCAAAGAGATCCAGTTAAGAAAGCATTTGAATTCGCCACTGTGACTGAAGTAATAACATCGCTGCGCGATCTAGTGAGAAGCATCACATTCTCCGTTATTACCGGATCAAACAGCGCTGACGTGGAAACCAGGAAGAGACATTGTTCCATGAATGAACTATTCAGTGTCCACAGATCATCATCATTCATCATGGGTTTACTGTAGTAACACTCACTGTAACCATGGAGGTTTGGCAGGAATAGTAGGCTATAATGCTTTCAAGTAACGTTACATTGGTTTTATTTCGGCATTATGAATAAAATTGCTGCCCTCAAATGTTAATCTGAAACTACTATAATATTACATTTCTTTTTTTTTTTTTTAAGGAGCAAGGAGCTGTTTTTGTTTTATATGCTCAAAAGAAGAGTCAAGTATGGCTCCATCATTGCTCAAAGTAAAAAATTATCATTTATGTTAGTTTTAATAAATAAATAAATTTAATCAAGGAAATTCATCTGGCATTTCTTTCTTTTTGCTGTATCGAAAACGTACCGAACCGTGACACCAGTGTATCGTATCGAACCAAACTGTGAATTTTGTGAACCGTTACACCCCTAATGTGTACCCATCTCAAATCTACTAAAATAAGATGAAGAAAAAGTGATAAGAACTGCAGTACATACAGTATACTTGAGTAAAGCTACTTTTAACTAATGCTGTGACTATGAAAAGGCAGGAGTTTTTGTAGATTTAATGAAAAACACTATTTAGGTAGTAGGTCATAGTGGTGGTTTTGTATTGAACAATTTTACTGGGAGGTGCTTTAAACAACAAACTTTACAACTGTTTATATAGACAAGTTTAAAATGTAAAATTTAAATCTTACCCTCATCGACTTCTCTTCCTCTCTTGGCTCGTCCTTTTTTTGTTTGTCTCTGTAAAACAGAAGTTGATGTGGGACATTCACCTATAAAAGATTAAAAACAATCAAATATTAGTTCTTGACTGTCCAAAAGTCATAAGTACATACTTTTGATTAAAAGAGCTATAAATAATACATTTTACCTACAGTTGTCAGTTGTTGCCTTTACACTATTTTTACTACCAGAAATTACATGCCCAAGTGTTCCTTTATCAAGTCAAAAACATTCTTAAACAAATCCTACTCCAGTTAAAATTATTAAGCATATAGCAGAAAGACTGCTAATTTTGTTTGGATTTTTTAAACAAAGTTGCATATTTGCATATTTAAACACGACCACTGGAAACTGGTGAATTCATTTAATTAATTATTGCATCGGTATAGTAAAGTGTTACTCAACTTTCTACCATCTCTACTGTAGCCTACATGTACTGTACTGTAGCTGGCCTAACAGCCATGAGTAGCGAGTAGTCAAAAGATTGTGTATGCACATACCTGTGTTGACTTTCTTTCCGTCACTTGCTGGACACCAGCAGGACACTTGTGTGGACACACAAATTGAAAAATGTTATATTAATTTCAACAAAATAATTCCAGTCACAGGCTACAATAAGCAGTGGTCTATACAGCACTACTAGACAGTAATGTTTGTTAGCATTCAGTTATATGACAATAAAGACCTTAAGTATAGTGATACACTACATTAAAAATTGCAAACATGTATAACTTAATCTGTATAATTGACAACGTACCAATCATTTGGTCATAGAGAAGCTGATTCAAAGATATTAAAGACCCTCCGACTTCTGCTGTTCAAGTTCACTCGTCATTAGTAATTATGTAGTTTATAACGTTTTCTACTCGTTTTAATTTTTTCTTAAAACTTACTATAGGCTATTTATATGTAAATGATTACATTATATACATGAATTAGCCACCAGCGCGATGTCTCCCGCCCCTCCCCCATCCCGAACTTGCACGCGTTAAACTAGAGGACGAGGCCTGAGATCATGAGATCGTCGACCTGCACTCAGCCTCCCCTCCCCCATCCCGAACACGAACCTGAGATCGTCGACCTGCACTCAGCCTCCCCTCCCCCATCCCGAACACGAACCTGAGATCGTAGACCTGCACACAGCCTCCCCTCCCCCATCCCGAACACGAACTTGCACGCGCTAGACGGCTAGAGACTCTGTTAGAGGACGAGGCCTGAGATCGTAGGCCTGCACTCAGGCTCCCCTCCCCCACCCCAATCACGACAGTTCCGAAGAAAAGAAATGTCAGGGATCATAAAATCATACCTGCGCTGTAAATGTTTGTGAGAATATATATATTAATATGCGCAATTCGGCAAACTGTGCATATAGCGCGATCTCTAACAAATAATCCCCCCCACCCACCCAATCACGACAGTAAAAAAAAATATATAAATCTTAAAGATCATAAAATCTTACCTTCACTGTAAAGCTTGCGCATCGATTGTGATGAGATCATAGTCGCTCCATTCTTCTCTTGAACCGGGCCAGGTCACTGCTGCTGCTCTCATCCATCATCATCACTCTTTACCAGAAGCACCACGAGCGAAAGTGCAGGTGGAGTGCAAGGGGCGTGGCCATCAATTAAGAACGATAGTTTTGGGCGCTGAAACCAGCTCAGAGTTGTTGGTGTGGGGGGTTTTAAGTTTTTTTTTAAGGCAGCTCAAATAAGTGTTCCTCAAAGACAATATTCCCCAGTATTACATTTAATATTAATAATTAAATAATTAATTTAATTAAATAGTAACTATATTAAATTAACATTTATTACTGCAGTTATCCGTAAATTAATTAACAAACCAAAATTCCTCTCTCTTAAAAGTAGAATTTAACAATGCACCTACATTTTAACTATGTACATCCGTAGTGAAGTACTAGTGAAGATATTTTCTTTAGTAAAAGTTCCACAGTGTAATAAAACTATGTTGTAAGGCCTGCATTTACATTTTAACTTAAGTAAAAATACAGTTTAAGCAGAAAAGTATAAGCAGAAAAATATACTTTCAACCAAAAGTATATTCATTATGCACTAATTAAACTACTGGATTGATGCATTAATTAAAATAATTTTTAAATCCCAGATTGTAAAGGTGGAGCTAATTTGAATTATGCTATATTGCTATACTATTACTTTCTGTCACTAATGTTTATATTATGTAAATATTTTGTATCCATGATAGTACACTTACCATGAATAAAACATGGTCCGTGGTGAGGATGCTAAGGTTCATTGCATGGGCTCACTGGGTTACTAGTTTGTAGGCTAATATAAAGCTAACTAAAATACAAAGCAACATAGATGTACACTTAGCCGTTACAGCTAATGTGTAAGCACAGAGACTCTTATAAGATCCAACTACTCACTCATGTGAGTGACTAAAAGATAGAAATGGGACCCACAGCTTTCATTGCACAGGGTAGGCTTGAACATACAGGACACTATGAGACTATAGACAAACCATGATCTTTTCCTAAACTTTACCAAGTAGTTTGTGTGCCTAAATCTAACCAATTATTTGTTTATGCATAAACCTAACCTAAGTAAACCTAACCAAAGTAGGTAATTGACAGTAATTTTTCAGGCAAACTGCACTGATATATTAGTTAGAAAAATGTTCATTTGATTGTGAAGACTGCCAGAAAAGGGGGTTTAATCAAAGTACATCAATCATTAAAAGTTAAAATGTCATCATGGACCATGTATTTAGCCCCCATGTAATAAATTACACATGGACAAAAGGACTAACCCTAACCCTAACCCAAAAGGACTAACCCTAACCCAAAAGGACTGATCTTAACCTAACCCAAAATGACTAACCCTAACCCTAACCCAAAAGGACCAATCCTAACCCAAAAGGACTAACCTTAACCTAACCCAAAAGGACTAACCCTAACCCAAAAGGACTGATCTTAACCTAACCCAAAATAACTAACCCTAACACAAAAGGACTAACCCTAACCCAAAAGGACTAACCTTAACCTAACCCAAAAGGACTAACCCTAACCCAAAAGTACTGATCTTAACCTAACCCAAAATGACTAACCCTAACCCTAACCCAAAAGGACTAACCTAAACCTAACCCAAAAGGACTAACCCTAACCCAAAAGTACTGATCTTAACCTAACCCAAAATGACTAACCCTAACACAAAAGGACTAACATTAACCTAACCCAAAAGGACTAACCCTAACCCAAAAGTACTGATCTTAACCTAACCCAAAATGACTAACCCTAACACAAAAGGACTAACCCTAACCCTAATTTGACTTGGTTCAGTATGGGCATGAGACACAGAAGCGTATGCGAGTGATTCTTGCATACCAGCTAGAAAAAAACGTTCCCCTCATTCTAGAGACGCATTCTTAATATGACACTCAGGAGACCCCAGAGACAATCACCATTTGAAGTTAAAAGCTGGTCAGATCATTCTAGAACAATACAGGTAATATGAAAAACTTAAAGTTTCCCTGTAGTCAATAATTGTATCCCTTAAAGGGATAGTTCACCCAAAAATGAAAATTACCCCATGATTTAATCACTCTAATCACTCTTAGTTATATTAATTATGATTTTTATTTAACTTAAAATGTTTTAGTTTGTTCACCCAAAAATGAAAATTACCCCATGATTTAATCACTCTAATCACTCTTAGTTATATTAATTATGTTTTTTATTTAACTTAAAATGTTTTAGTTTGTAACGTGTTAAATATGAATATTTTTCTTGCACAAACTCATCGCTTTGTTCAGAAGGCCTTTATTAACCTTTATTAAGAAGCACTTTTATGATGGACAGATGCACTTTTATGGACTTCAAGACAGAAACAGCCATTCACTGCCATTATAAAGCTTGGAAGAGCCAGGACATTTATTAATATGACTCAGATTGTATTCGTCTGAAAGAAGTCATCATGGGGTAATTACATTTTTGGTTGAACTATCCCTTTAAAACTCATCTTTGATCACCAAAATAACATATTTAAAAGTTTTTTCCTGTGAAATAAATTTCTTAATGTCTTAAAATATCTTGAATGTAACTCTACACAGTGCTATGAATGCGCAAATTAGCCCCGTCTCCACTCATTCACACGAGCTCAGAGATCCACTTGCCTCAACTTTACTATAGTAAACGCTGCACAATTGTATCGCTCTTTAAAACATAAAGATTAATCTTTAATATGATTAGCCTTTTGACTAAACAGCCAATAAAAT
Organism: Chrosomus eos; assembly: GCA_036326025.1. Classification (NCBI taxonomy): domain Eukaryota; kingdom Metazoa; phylum Chordata; class Actinopteri; order Cypriniformes; family Leuciscidae; genus Chrosomus; species Chrosomus eos. The sequence goes on along the minus strand of CM070824.1, from coordinate 43,688,216 downwards.
GTTGCTAATGTTACACAAACCATGCTCCCATTTGTCATCTCAGAGTCAGACAGCTCCCTTCTAACAATCAGCATCATTAGAAACGCTTTGAACATCTCAGAACATCAGTGGAGAAAGGCATATAGTTCATCATAATATACAGCATATACATAATTCGCTCACTATATTGCCAAATGTTCCTAATTTTTCATATCAACAGAAAAATATACTGGATAACCTGGCTTCTCTTGAGACTCGGCTGCTTCAGATAATAGTTAATGATATGCTAAAGCCCCCCTTGTGACACGAAGGTAGTTTGTGACGTCAGAAACACCAGCAATTTCAAACCGTGTTTTTGAGACTGCAGTTTTAAGGAGAAAATACTCAGCAATGCTGTTGACTTATGAATTTACACATGGTTTGTCTTAAAGCATATTAAAAACACCACATAGACACATTATGAACAACATTAAAAGCTGGATTTACACCACAGGGAGACTTTAATAGTGAGTCGGGTAATAACAGAGTCAGGGTGCTGTTGCTTCATGACGATATCCTGATCAGCTAGCTGTTGCAGTGCTGTGCTCACACAGGCTTGAGACGGGGAGTAAACATTCACCAGCATGAACAAGGAAAACTCTTGCAGTTTACTCTGCAGAAAACTCTTCCTCTAAAAAGGCTTGCAGTTAATGAAGAGGGCTTCTAATTTAGAACTGCACATCTTTTCCAAAATTGTATACCTGTGCACCAAACTTTGCTAAACATAATTCAGGAAATTATTGTTTTTGTTGGCAAGGAAACGTATATTCACCAGGTGAATATTCAGCAATAAAGCCTGTCTGTGTAAAAAGTGTGTAAAAATGTCTCTGATTTCCCCTGAGTGTGTATGTGAAGTTTTAGCTTAAAATGCCCCACAGATATTTTTTTAGCATGTTAAAAAGAAAAGTTTTTGCGTGTCCCTTTAAATCCAAATGAGCTTCTGCTCCCAGAGGGCGGAGCTTCAAGCGCTCGTGTGGTGGGTGTGTGTGTTAGCAGCTCCGATTACCTCACACAGACATGCACTGAACATTTCAAAAACGTTTAGCCTTTTATGTTCAAACCAGACAAAGATGGAGAGACTGAAGAAGAAGTGACGACATGTAGAAGCAACAGGGACATTTCTGAATGGTTAGTTGATGAATTTATATAGTTTATGTGTAGTTTATCTTCTAGTCATTGATTAGCATATTCTGTGATGATAATCTATAAATCGTGTTCATGGGGGAGGGGTTTCTAGGGTTGGTGATGTCACTAACTCTGGAGGAAGTCTGTGTAGTTCCTTCCAGACATTTGTTGTAGTGCTAAAAAGGAATTTCTTTAAAAACAAATATCTCCATTTGCTTTGAACTTTGTAAATTTGAAGATGTTGTTTATGCTCAAACATTACACACTAACTAAAAGTAAAAAAAAAAAAAAAAAAAAGACATCATACTGAACCACCCCTTTAATAATCAAAAAACCGACAGTCAAATAGCACATTAAAGAAAGTTGTTTTGCCATTATTGTGGCGATGTTAATAGGCAAAAAAAGCAGCTAGCTAGAGCCCGCCGGCGCCGCTCAGAGAGTTTTCCTGTCGGAACCCCTAGCAACCATAGCAACCAATAACGTTCCGGAGGGAGGCTTTCTACAATTTCCTTCAACAGTTCCATTTTATTCGGAAAACAAATTAAACACACACACCAGTCAACAATAAATCCAATTTATATTAATATATTTTCTTAAATAGCCTACATTTTAATAATAAAAATAAACTAAAAATTTATTTTTATCAAACTTGCCTGGGTGGGCCAGTGAGTAATGTGGGCGGGCCAGTGCCGCCCTGGCCCAATGCTGGCTACGCCCCTGGTTTACGCTGGTAAAAGTTATTGGACAAAAGTGACTAAAGATAGGACCAACAATAAAAACTGAGGAGCTCCAAACCAAGGTACCCATCTGTGACATCATGTTTGCCAAATTATCATGCCTTAAGTCAAAACAAGTCGTTTAAATAGGGAACAGCTGAGGTAATGAAACATTATCTGGAATTAATTATAACAAACATCGATCTGAATTGTATTACAATAGTCTTGTATGACAATTTTCAGAGGTTTGTTTAAATTCAGAGCTGTTAAAACATTGATAATGTTCTGTAATCCTTGTTAATAAATCATACCTCTATGAAAACTTACCATGGATTTACTGCAGTAATATTGTAACCATCACTATAGTAAACACAACTATGATAATGATTAACCACGGTTTTACTACATCATTACTGTAGTATCCAAGGTAACTTGGTTTTAGTAGTAACCATGAAATATTATCTCAATAATATATATGGTTAACTCTTGTAGTTATATATGGTTTATATTTAATCATTTTTAAAGGGTATGCTAATCAAAGAAAACTGTAAATATGTTTTTGCAGAACATTATGATGTTACTGTGAAATTGACCTTTGACCTTTTGTGAAATTCAGTCAATTATCAAACAAATTCTTGAGGTATGGGCCAAAAAGTTTTTTGTGAGGTCACCTTTGGCCTTTGACCACAAATTCTAATCATTTTGTCTAGTTGTACATTTTTCCAGATTAAATGAAATTCTTTCCAATGTTCCTGATCTACCACATTTACAAGAATGGGAAGTTATAGTGATCTTGACCTTTGACCAACAAAATCTAATCACTTTATCTTTGCATCTATGTGAACATTTGTGCCAAATGTGAAGAAATTCCTATAAGCCGTTCCTGAGTTATTGTGTTCACAAGTTGAATTACAGCCAAAGTCATGTTTTGTGAGATCACAGTGAACTTGACCTTTGATCTCCAAATTCTATTCAGTTCATCCTTGATTCCAAGAGAACATTTGTAAGAAATTTGAAGAAATTCCCTCAAGGCGTTCCTGAGATATCGCTTCGACTATATATGCGGCGCAGTGAACATGGAAAAACAATAGGGGGCGATAGAGAGCAAACCGTGTGTGTATGCAGAGGGTCATACACACACTTTTTTTCTCATTTTTCTATCTATCTGAGGACCTCTCTGAAACATTGAGAGAAGCCTTTAAATAGCCAATGGAGGCCATTGCAGTGAAAACAAAGTGAGGACCGGCCTAAATGTCCTCACTTTGCAAAAAGGTCCTCACTCCAAAGGTTAAAAACTCACACTGGTCCTCACAAAGATAGCCATGCAAACACACACACACACACACACACACACACACACACACACACACACACACACACACACCACACACACACAATTATTTGAGGCTTTCATTTATATTTCTTCATAAGTACTTGAGTTATGAGCAGGTAGTCTGCATTAATATGATCCTGTTCTCTGTTCAAACACACACACACTCTCTCTCTCTCTATCATTACTGCCATGTTCCTGTCACACTCTGTTCTTCTCTCAGTTAGTCTGTGTACAGATGAAGGACACTAGAACACCACTATAGTTTGGTCATGTTAGTGATGCGTTCACTAGATCTGCTCCGGCTCTGTGTTCTGCTGTGCACGGTTCATTTCTTAGCAGATTCACTATATAAATCATCAGATTTAGTTTTATTTTAGGAGAAGATAGGTAATTTTTTTAATGGGTTTGAAAGAAGTCTTCTATGCGGAGCTGTAACCGGGCACACAGTAATATTGTGAAATATTATTACAATTTAATACAACGTTTTTTATGTGAATATATAGTAAAATGTAATTTATTCCTGTGATCAAAGCTGAATTTACAGCATCATTACTCCAGTCTTCAGTGTCACATGATCCTTCAGAAATCACTATAATATGATGATTTGATGCTCAAGAAACATTTATGATTGTTGTAAAAAGTTGTGCTGCTTAATCATTTATGGAAATAGGACTTTCATGATTCTTTGATGAATAGACTGTGCAAAAGTCTTTATTATTTTCACAATTTTTAAGCCAGTCAGTACAGAAATCTCACTGGATTATTACAATTAATGGGAAAATTAATGTTTGAAAATTTAAACAGATGTTTCCTACTGACTACAGCAAAAGATATAAATAAATAAAAATTTGCACAGTACAGTATCCTAAAGCGAAAGAAACCTGTTGTGGAAACTCCACCTCTTTTGATTAATTAAAGATAAAATGAACATGATAAAATAAAAATAAGTCTCTGATGTCCCCAGAGTGTGTATGTGAAGGTTTAGCTCAAAATACCCCACAGATATTTTTCTATAGCATGTTAAAATTGTCACTTTTTGAGGGTGAGCAAAAACGTGCTGTTTTTATGTGTGTCCCTTTAAATGCAAATGAGCTGCTGCTCCCGGCACATAGGGCGGAGCTTCAAGAGCTCGTGTGTGTGTGTTAGCAGCACTGAAAATATTATATTATATTTAAAATAAATGACTTTTAGCCTTTTTATGTTCAAACCTGAGTCGGACAGTGATGGAGAGACTCAAGAAGTGACAACATGTAGAAGCAACAGGACATTTGAGTGGTTAGTTGATGAATTTATGTAGCTAGCTCATGTGGAACTATCTAGTCATTGATTAGCATATTCTGTCATGATAATCTATAAATGCGTTCCTGGGGGCGGGGTTTATGCAAATTTTAGGGTTTGTGATGTCACTAACCCATGAAGAAGCTCATTGTAGTCCCTACCAGCCGTTTGTTGTAGTCCTTAAAAAGCGATTTCTCAGATATGGTTCTCCAGGTGTTGTTTTTAATCCCTCGTGTCTCTCTCCTATATCTCTCTCCATCGCTCTGTCTCTCTCTCTCTCTCTCTCTCTTTCTCTATCTCTCTCTCTCTCCCCTCTCTCTCTCTCTCTCTCGCTCTCTCTCTTTCTCTCTCTCTCTCTCTCTCTCTCTCTCTCTCTCTCTCTCTCTCTCTCTCTCTCTCTCTCTCTCTCTCTCTCTATCCCTCGATCTCTCTCTCCCCCTCCCCCCTCTCTCTCTCCTATATCTCTCTCCATCGCTCTCTCTCTCTCTCTCTCTCTCTCTCTCTGTATGTTAGAGTACAGTGTGTTCCATAATCACACCCGTGAGATCACACACACCTGTCGTTACACTGTCCCTGCTCATCACGCTGAGGCGTGTGTGTATGAGAACTGATGAGAAACTGTGTGTGTGTGGATGATTGAGTCAGGCTCTCTGAGCATCTGTCCTCTTACACCCGTTTAGTCTGGAGAAATGCAATGCAACCTCTTTTTCATAATCGCTCACACTTCAAGGCCACTGGACATGATTATGCATTATTCTGCCTTTTTAGCTCGCAAACAAAACACTTCACACACTCACAGCCTCCAGCGAGAAACAATAGGTTCAGCGGCCGATGCCTCTAATGCCTCACAGCCAGTGAATGCACAGATAAACCTGTCTGCAATTAAAGGATGCTGTGGTTTGCTTACACTGGAGACAGTTTCCAGTGCGCTGATGAGTTCTGTTTCAATGAGATTCAGGCGTTGCTTTATGGTAATTGTCTCATGTTGCCTACCTCTCTTTCACTCCGATGCATAAATTATCTAATCACAAAGGAAAACATTCTTTGTTTTAATGTTGTACTCCAAAGCACCACACACACACACACACACACACACACACACACACACACACACACACACACACACACACACACACACACACACACACACACACACACACGACTCTCCATAGGTGTAATATACTGGACAAACTATATATTATATCCCCCTACACTGCCCCCATCCCTAAACCTACCCATCACAGGAGACATTCTGCATTTTTATATTTTTTAAAAAACATATTTTTTTTATGTTTTTTAAGCTATTTGAAATATGAGGACTCATGCAATGTCCTCATATATCACGTGTAAGTTATAATACCAGTGTAATATGCATGTCATTATACACATTTGTGTCCTCATATATCACAAAAACAAGAACACACACACACACACACACACACACACACACACACACACACACACACACACACACACACACACACACACACACACACACACACACACACACACACACACACACACACACACACACGCACGCACACACACACACACACACACGCGCACACACCACACGCGCACACACACACACACACACACAATATGGTGCATTTAGAGCGAGTAGAGGACAGTTGTGCTGTCATGATGGTGTTTTGCCTGTATAATGTTTTTGATAAAGCCACATATACAGTAATGAGCTCTAATTCATCATCGGCTTTCTATTGTACCGCCTGTATTATACTGGTAATTATCAGTATAGTTTAAGGTAAAGCACATATTTGTTCAAGTAGCTCAGAGGTGCCATCATTAAACATTTATAAAAATTAACTTAGTCAATTATGTGTTTTAAGTTCAAATCAAACATTTAACAAAACATACTTTTAGAGAAAGTATGATTTTTATTTAGCTGACTGTGTTTCTGCTACTGTTGTTAAAATAACCACTTAATCTGCAGCTCTTAATGTGCCGCTTTACAAACCATAAGTGGACATTATCGAATGCACTCATTCAATCCCAGAATGCACTGCAATATTGGGTGTACACTCAACGGCTAGAGAAAACGTGAAAATGTGGGTACATAATAATATCATACAGGTATAAATTCCTTTTAAAATGATTATTAAATTGTTTAATTAACGTTTATAATGGTTTCCACTGGACCTGCCAGTTTTTAAGTTTCAAATAATTATTAAAGAGCGAGTATAAACTGTGCAAAAGCGGCTCACTCTGTGTCCGAATTCACTGATTCGTTTTCTCAGCTGGACTATATTAGTGGACTCATGCTGGGAATAGTGAATAGTTTATGCTTCTTCTTCACTTGTTTTTGGATTCGGAGATTCTTTACTCTTTAAGAAGATGTGTAGTAGCGCTCCTTATCGCATAACAGTCAAAACATGGATAGCCGGAAAGTAGAAATTACCATTAAAATGCCAATGAAATATGTGCATGGTGTCGAATACAGATGTAATTTCATTTATGGAATGTAAACTTCATCTACATTAATAATACCTGGATAAAAGTGTTGTTTTATATCTCCTATTTAATCTTTTTTACCAATCTGGATCTCCTTGAATTAAGGAGGAACACTTTGATCTGTCACTGTGATTTATGTCATCATAAAAACACAATAGCGTATGAGGCAGTCGTATAAGAGAAGGTCACCAGCGCTGATGTTTTTAATGTAACATCACGTCCACAGTGTCTGAGACGCTCTTCAAGGAGAACAGCAGAATCTGATGTCTCTGTCAGAGAGAAGGATTGTGTTTACAGAATCAGAGAGTGTGTGAGAAACAGAGATAAAGAGAGAGACGAATGCTCTCAGGGGAGAGATGATGAAGTTACACAAGGTCAGAAAGGTCATTTAACAAGATGTCTTCGTCTGAAGACTCAGAAAAAATGGTACAAAAAGTTGTCTCATGCAGTACCTTTTCAAAATATACTTAATGTGCTAATATGTACCTTTAAGATATTAAAATGCAGCCTGCCCTGTAGGGGTTAAAAAAGGTGAAAGTTGTGCCTTTTAGAAGAGGACCGCCCGGTGACCGTTTTTGTGCTTTTTATTTGTATATACAATGAGAAATAAGGATAAGATTTTTTTTCCTGCCCTGTCAACATTTTTTAAATACATTCATTTTTAGTATTAATATGTATATATTTTTATGTTTTTATACAATTTTCTTTTCTTTATTCTGAGAATATTTTTCTGGCCCCACCACAAAACTTATAAATTTTAATTTTGTATTAAATTAAATTAAATTAAATTAAATTTAATTTAATTTAATTTAATTTAATTTAATTTAATTTAATTTAATTTAATTTAAATTTAAATTAAATTAAATTTAATTTAATTTAATTTAATTTAATTTAATTTAATTTAATTTAATTTAATTTAATTTAATTTAGAGAATATTTGACTGGCTCCACCACAAAACCTATAAATGTAAAATTTTCTATAAATGTTTGTTTTGTATTTTTTGTTTTAAAATAATTTAATTAATTTTTTATTCAGGAGTTTAAGCTCTGAGTGAAATGCTCATGATCTACAGTATTTTCCTTTGCTGTGAGATTATAGATATGGCCTCCATTTCACATCACTCTTCATGGCGTGTAATGTTCATGCATGTCCTAAGGCACAGTGTGTGTGTGTGTGTGTGTGTGTGTGTGTGTGTGTGTGTGTGTGTGTGTGTGTGTGTGTGTGTGTGTGTGTGTGTGTGTGTGTGTGGTGTGTGTGTGTGTGTGTGTGTGTGTGTGTGTGTGTGTGTGTGTGTGTGTGTGTGTGTGTGTGTGTGTAAACGGGTGAGGTGTTCATAGAGTGCTGTTGAGTGAGTGTGTATCTGTCCTCCCACGCTGTTTAGAGAGCCGAGAGAGATTCTGCACGTGCTCTTTCACACACAGTTCCACTAAAGACAAACAAGACCAAGACATCGTGCCTTGATGTTTATGTTTATTTGCATTGTTATGAAGTTTCTTAAAACTGAAGCAAATACAATCCATCCCTCTAGTGGGCGGTGTAGAGCGCATTTATACAGCATATTCACACCATTCACTTCCCAAACATGTTTTATTTAATCATAAACACTGGGACAATATGTTCACAGGACACTTGCTCTGCACATTATAAGATCATCAAGATCAATATTACCCTCGATTATTTGCTGTTTATGCAGTAATTGGACACACGCTAACCCAGTGGTCATGCTGGTTTGGGAATGCAGGAAAGTCAATAATGGCTCAGCCTCTGTTTTTAATTATTCATTATTCAAGCTTCAAAATATCAGTAATCTCATTAGTTTAATCACGCAGTGAGGTTTGGGTGTCTGCAAATAAATAAGCTTTTCAAACGCCAGAGATACTGACTTATAAATATACACTACCGTTCAAAAGTTTGGGGTCGGTAAGATTTGTAATGTTTTTAAAAGAAGTCTCTTCTGCTCACCAAGGCTGCATTTATTTGATTAAAAACACAAAACAAACCCAGTAATATTGTGAAATATTATTTAAATGTAAAACCGCTGTTTTCTATGTGAATATATAGTAAAGTGTAATTTATTCCTGTGATCAAAGCTGAATTTTCAGCATCATTACTCCAGTCTTCAGTGTCACATGATCCTTCAGAAATCACTATAATATGATGATTTGATGCTGAAGAAACATTTATGATTATTATCAATTTTTAAAACAGTTTTGCTGCTTCATTTTTGTGGAAACTGTGATTCATTTTTTTCAGGATTCTTTGAAAGTTCAAGATAAAAGCATTTAATTAAAAAAACATTGTTATAAATGTCTTTACTGTCACTTTTGATCAATTTTAATGCGTCCTTTCTGAAGAAAAGTATTACTTTCTTAAAAAAGAAAGGAATCGCATTGACCCCAAACTTTTGAACGGTATATATAGACAATATATCGTAGTATTGTATCGGTGAAGTAGCAGTGTTAACTGCAGTCGTTTACTATAGTATTACCTTTCATCTAATGCATCAAAACTGATATATTAACTCTTTAAATGCACCAGAAAGAGGGCAGGTTATCCCTGGCCTTGCTGTCATTTCAGACGGATGTCCTGTGAGTGTGTGTGTGTGTGTGTGTGTGTGTGTGTGTGTGTGTGTGTGTGTGTGTGTGTGTGTGTGTGTGTGTGTGTGTGTGTGTGAGAGGTCTCGGCCTGACTGCACGCCTCATAAAACCTTGAGAAAGAAATTGGTTGGGTTTCCTCATCATTTTTCAAGAATGAGCTCACGTGAGCAGAACTGAAGATAGCAGCAGCGAGTGACACAGCGGGGAAGTAAAGAGTTATGTGTGTTTTAAGCATCCACAGTCAGTGTTTACTCATGCTAATACAGTATTTTGAGCATTTTTTAGGCCACATTTTGACCACACTTGAACATGTATCATTGTTGTTGTTGCATTAGATTATTTATTTTAACACACAGGAAAACTCGGGGAGTTACTTATGTTATAAATGTTCACTCAAACAATAACCGACAAGTGATTGAACAGAACAGCGAGTAAATACACAAGCAGAATAAACATGACAAGACTTTACTAATTGGAAACCATAAAGACTAATGAGAACAGGAGCAGACAAGACATAATATAGGCTAATTGTGACAGTAATATTGTGAATTATTTTTACAATTTAAAATATCTTTTTCTATTCTAATAAATTGTAAAATGTAATTTATTCCTGTGTGCAATCTGATTATTCAGCATCATTACTCCAGTCTTCAGTGTCACATGATCCTTCAGAAATCACTATAATGATGATTTGCTGCTTAAGGAATATTTCTTATTAATATTAATGTTGATAACAGCTGTGCTCTTAATATTTTTTGATGAATTTGATAAATAAAAATTAAAAAGAACAGCATATTTTAATAAATTTTTAAAAACAATTTAATCCATCCTCGCTGAATAAAAGTATACATTTCTTTTGAAATTTAAAATATCTTGAAAAATCTGTTGAACGCGAGTCTGTGTTTTGAACAGACAATGATTCATCATGTAAAAACTGAGGCAACATCCAAACATTTGTGTGATTTTTCTCTTTCTTGAAAATAAATTCCTCTTTGTCTGATATTTTATCTAATGCAACAGCATTTTTTTTTGTGAGGTTTCAAAATACTTCTCGGAGGCACTGTATATATTTGCTAAACTATAAACAAGCCCAAAAAAAGCCCCATGGCAAATAAATGCCATTTTCCTGTGGGAAAATTTCAGTAAACTTGCCTACTTTAAATTTCTTCTACATATTTCCCATGATTCAATTTGGTGAACATGCATATAATTCTCCAGTGAAAAAGTGTTTTTCCTAGTGTTGCATCCGCATGGAGGTCAGAGTAGTTTATGTGCAGTAGTGGGGTCAGGGCGAGGATGAGGATCTGGTGATGCTGCCGGTCTCTGATATAAGAGAAGGTTTAGAGAATCAGCACTCGAGAGGAGTGGACCATAGACCCCCAAATGTCCATAGACCCCATGTTAAAATGTCCGTTTTCACAGCATAAATTCATGTTTTTACATGCTGGTCCCATGGACTTTTAATGTATTTTCCGATAGGTTCCGAGTGCCTGACAACTGTGAGGGGGGTGAATTTTTTTCTAACTCTTTAGTTTACATCGTATTTAGATATAAAATGTATGACAAATAAGGGCGTGGTTAACTTTGATTGACATCTTGATTGACAGCTGATAACGGGCTGCGCCGAGTGGAATTCCTGAAATGTGACGTATCGGCCGTGATCTGACCCAACACATCATACCACCTCTGTATTCATCTGATTTTCCAAGATGGCGCTGCCCATACCCCCATAAACGGCCTCAAAACTGTCTTCAGAAAGTCTATGGGTGACGTCACAGACGCTTTGTCCATATTTTTACAGTCTATGGTTGAACCGTATCAGGAGGGGGGATGTGTTTAACTGTTGTGAATACAGTGCCTCAGTCCTGTTGTGCAGAAACACTCGAGTCGCTTGAAATGTTTCAAAAAGGTGTTGTATGGCCCCCAAAAAACATATTATCTGGGGAAAATAATAAAAAATCGTGGCACTGTTGAGGTCGTTGGCCCGTGCAGTAATTGTTCTGTGATTCGTGGGGCGGCAAACATTGGATCTGAGAAATTAGATGCGCTGCGATGGCGTTCATTTACATGTTATAAGTTGATTTTGGGCTGTCTGGCGAAAGATGGCCAATCGTGAAGATTTCTGTGCTCGTGGATCCTAAACATGATCCTACATCGTACAGTGAGAGAGGTTTAAAGACGGTCTTGTGACAAAAGAAAGCCTGTGATAATATTCTGGCAGTGTGAGAGATTCAGCATGATCATCAGTGTGTGTTTGATCATCTCAGTGTGTGTTTGATCATCTCAGTGTGTGTTTGATCATCTCAGTGTGTGTTTGCTGCTACGACCTCGTCTACTGATGAGCCAATACAAATGCATCATATAATGGAGGATTGATCAACGCGACATGGCGCTAAAACTTAAAACTACTTTCCACAAGCTCTATTTACAAGATTGAAAAGCCAAGTCCTCTTTTCCCTCGCCATGATCGCATGCATATTCCTCCCTTTCACTTCATCCTCTTTTATTTAGCGCACAAAAACAAGTGCGATTCAGTTTGTTCACCACTAACGCATGCAGATTTTATTCTTCTGTAATAACTAGCGTCGTAGCCTACGATTCAATAGGTGTCATCATCACCATCGTTCAGTCTGCATACAGTACATGTCGTACCCAAGTTTATCAGATCCATATCTTACAGTGGGATCTGTGATGATCTTATAGGATTGCTGAAATCTCAGGCATTAATCACTGAGTTTTTATCAGTTAACAGGCTTTGACTTGAGGAAGAACAAGAGGGTGTAAAACCGAGAGACAATTTGAAGCTTATCTGACTATTACACAGCAATAAAACTGCTGCTGCTGAGAAAAAAACAGCCTTTTGTGGAAACATTTTAATGGAAAGATATTCCATTTTTCTGTGGTTTCCATAGACACGGCTGGGTACTTCATTTCAAGGCATAATCTCCTGGTTTAATGAGTAACTTTGGGCAAATAGTAGCTAAGAGTCATAAAATGTTCACTCCTTCATCGATCAACATCGATTCGAGATCCGAGTGCAGAGATTTAATGGTGAACATGTGAAACAGACTCTGCGCTCAGTGTGTGTGTGTGTGTGTGTGTGTGTGTGTGTGTGTGTGTGTGTGTGTGTGTGATCTCGTATTGATCAGTAAATTTACTGTTTCTGGTGATAAAAGGATTGGATATTGTGTTGGCAGGAGATACTTTGACAAGTAAGGAATCCAGATGTGACAAAGAGATTTAATTTTAAGATCTTTTTCAGGATGCTCACAAACTAACGTTCAGCTTAACGAGGAGAAGCTTTATTTTCCCCAAAGGACTTTAGGTAACGCTAAGAATAATGTACCTGCGCTGGGGAGTCATATATCAGAGCGGTTCCAGATCAGGAGCTTCATTAGCTCTCAAGCAGAGGTCAATTGATTTGTAATGGATTTAAATGAGGTCAGAATAGAGTCATCGACTCAGAGAAGCTAATATACATGAATTACTAACAGAGACTTTCATCTCCTTTCATTATTCTCATATGTGTATGTTTGCTGTTTGTGTGGGTGTTCAGATTCGTGTGTGGGGAATATACCGAAGCCATAAATATACTGTTTTAAGATTAGGTCAGGCTCATTGAAAGAAGAGATACATTGTTTTTGTAATTCCATTGGATCATAGGATTTCATTTCACTTTGTTTATTATAATTTCAATAGAATAATATATTTTAATTAATTGTATGTATGAGACTATAACATTTTTGTTAATCTTCGAAACAACTGAAGATATTTTAAATGAAATCTTAGACAATATTGCTGGTGTTAATAATTCATTAACTCTTTCCCTGCCATTAAAGGGCACCTATCATGGAATTTTGAAAATTACCTTTCATGTAGTTGTAACATAGATCTAAGTGAACGAAAACATCCTGCAAAGTTTTAAATATGAAAGTTCACCGTATACAAAGTTATTGTCTCTCAAAAGTAAGAGTCGACTCTGAGTCGCTGATATGAATCGATAGACGAACGATGCATTTTCTCTAACTTTCGTACGTCACTTGTACAAATTATTTATATAAGACACGCCCACTCATTGCGCGCGCCAGACACCAGTGAAAAGCTCATGTCGACGAGCTGTTCTGAAGTGCGAATCAAAAGCGAACTTTTTTTTTCACTGCCCAGGGACAAGCATGTGAAGAATCTGGCTAGAGTTTATATTTACAACTATACCACACAAGTATAGCCACCTTGAGCTGTGTTCGCGTCATTTTAATGAGGATTCCTTTACAAACGTAAATGCTTTCAAGTCGCATTCGCGAGACGGTTGATACTGAAGGAACGTTTAGTACCAAGTTTATTTGGATCGGCTTCCTCCTCCGAATCACAACCTGTAAGTACTGTTAATAATTGTTGCTTTTAATGGGTTTTGTAGCATGCTCAATGTGTGTGTGTGTGTGTGTGTGTGTGTGTGTGTGTGTGTGTCAGGGGGTTTGTTGTATACTGCGCGCATACATAGCGAGCGCACGGGAGAGAGCGAGAGACACTCGCAAGGTCTCTCGCTCTCTCCCTTTCTACCGTGCTTACGTGCGCGCGCGCTATGTTTGTTATCCGCGCAGTATGTTCTGTCTCGCACGCGCCGCACGTTATAGATTCCGGGAGTTTTGAACTAATTCGCGGGCATCAGGGAGACGCTATCAAATATGCGGGAGACTCCCGGAACTTCCGGGAGACTTGGGATGTCTGTGTGTGTGTGTGTCAGTTACGCTTTTGCAGCTTAGGTCAAGCTGTGTGTGTGTGTGTGTGTGTGTGGTGTGTGTGTGTTTTGAAATATATAAAATGTTTGTCGTTGTTATTGGAGTTGTCATAAAGAATAGAGCGTATTGTAGTACTGCAGTGCTTTATCAATATGTTTAAGCTTTGGGTTAAGGCGAAAAATAACTGACTGGGTCGTCTGACCAATCACGGCAGATTAGCGTCACGCAAAGGCGGGGTTTGAAAAATGAGTCGTCAAACGAATCATTAGGGAGTCGGTGAGCAAATCAGGTAAAAATAAATGCATATTATAAGACAACAAAAGTGGTTTTTGTCATTGCATGCATGTAAAACTGTTGTTGGGGACTCCCAGAACATTATTAGGAACATTTTAAATGCCATAATAGATACCCTTTAATGACATAATGTTAAAATGTTATTTTCCTTGAAAAATGCCTTAAAATAGCTTGAATGTAACTCGACACCCTTGCCTCATTTAGTATACGCAGTTCTATGAATATGCAAATGAACCCCACCTCCACTCACTCACTCACTCACTCACTCACTCAGAGATCCACTGGTTGACGATCACACGTTGATCTGATTGGTTACAAGGTAGTTTGTGACGTCAGAAACACTAGCGATTTCAAAGCGTGTTTTTGAGACTGTCTTTGGTTTACTGCAGTTTTAAGAAGAAAATACTTGACTTATGAATTTACACATGGTTGATCTTAAAGCATATTAAAAACACCACATAGACATATAAACAACATTAAAAGCTTGTTTTCACCACAGGGTTTAACCTCTCTGATATCCTTCAAACGATCTTTTAACAGCTTTCTATTTAGCATTTGTTGGTTTGGGGTTTAGCACTGAAACAGTGATGAGCATGTGTGTGTGTGTGTGTGTGTGTGCACAGGTGCGCGAAACATTGTGCTCGGTCCGTTCCACAGAGCAAGAGCGCGATACACTGGCAAAGAAAGAGAGCGAGGGAGATAAAGGGAGGGAGAGAGAGCGCTTTAAACAGACGTGGACGACTGCCTGCTGCTCATTCCCCTCAGAGCGAGCGCAGATGAAGCATCTCTGCTGAGATCCACACATCATTACCAGCTGGAGGAAGTGAGTGAATGTGTGTGTGTGTGTGTGTCAGAACAGAGGAAGACCTCAGAAGAGAGAAAAGAAGTGTGGATTTATGCAGTCCAGTCTTGACATCCCTCCTCTCCTCCCTCCTCCATCAGACGGGCTTTTGCGGCTGACCATGCGAGGATCCTTCGGGAATCTCCTCTCCTCCTCCGGATAGTCCTGCGGCTCGTAACTTTGACCGTCGTCTTTTTCACGAGGAAACATCCTGAAGAAGGAGCGACGCAACTTTTGAACTGTGTAGACGTCTCCTTTTTCCTTGCGCTCAATAATTGATGCTGTTCCGCCGCCGCTGCTTAGACGGGATCCACGGGACGGGATCAGGAAGGAAAGTGAGCCCTGCATGATCCCTCATTGTGTCCTCTCTGTGTTGTAGACTCTTCTCCATCCTCCTCATCCAGCATGCAGGTCTCAATCGCTTGCACAGACCACAATCTGAAGGGTCGGAATGGGGACCATGGGAAATCCAACGCCACCAGTCCGAACGTGGTCAACGCGGCGCGGGCCAAGTTTCGCACCGTCGCCATCATCGCCCGGAGCTTCGGCTCTTTCACCCCGCGACACCACATCTCCCTCAAAGAGTCCACCGGAAAACTCACCGGCATGAAGTACCGGTACGTCTTTCTCCATACTTAACCACTTTCCCTCCTTTCCTTTCATCCACGGATCCCCTCTGTTTCTGGAGTTGTTTGAAGAAGAGTCTCAAACTTGGCTTTGAGAAGATAGTAGTTGTGTGAAGGTTTGATGTGATATATTTGTCAGCGTCCAGAAATCGCAGGATGTTTCTTCTCTTCATAGATCAGTGTGAGTGTGTTTCCATCCACCTATTTTAATGGGGTTTTTATTTTTTATTTTGAGGATATCACATTAAAAACTGCTGGATGGAAACGGCAAGATGCGCATAAATTAAAAAAATGTGATGCGCTCATTTGAGCCGGATACATTTTCACATCTGAAAGGAAAACATACGCATAAAGTACGATGGAAACACATTTACAGAATAAATTCCTTAAATTAATTAATAAATTAATATAAAAACAAAATCCTGATCTTTTTGGTTGTTCTGAAATACCTGAGCAAAGTCTATCTAAAGTGGTTCTGTATAATTATCTCGCATGACTGCGGTCCCAAACAGCAGGGAATCGCCTCCGAAAGCAAGAGAACACATTTATTGCGCAATAAATTTATTATATATGAAAAATATTATATATAGTGACGTCTCCTTCTTTTCTTAGTGATATTCATCGCCAGTTTATCAGGAAGGGACGATTTTGTTCTCTTCGACTCACTGGATGGAAATGGTACTTTATTCACAAATGTTTTATGCGATATTCCACTTTTGCTTAGTTAAATGCACAACTCAGGATGGAAACCCAGCTGGTGTGAGATCTTGATCTCCTTGCTCTGGTCTGTCTTTGTTAGCTCCTCAGGACAAACACACCATAATTATTTTCAATTCCAT
Source organism: Chrosomus eos (assembly GCA_036326025.1). NCBI lineage: Eukaryota > Metazoa > Chordata > Actinopteri > Cypriniformes > Leuciscidae > Chrosomus > Chrosomus eos. The sequence goes on along the minus strand of CM070824.1, from coordinate 43,671,340 downwards.
ATTTACATAAAGTCCTCAGACCGACGCTTCATTACATGTTGTGAATATCCAGATCGAGCATTTCCTCTCTCTCTGTTCTGGTAGAGTGCATTTGCTGATTTGTTTTTTCTTTGATGAAAATCCTGATAATTTTTTCGGTAGGTGTTGTTGCTTGATTTGATGCAATATTTTCAGGTATTTCAGTGGATGTGCAGTGCGTGTGTAAGTGTGTGCATGTGCCGGTGTTTCTGAGACTAATTGCTGCATAAAAGTTTCAGAAATGCAAACGGCGTGTAGACCAGGTTAGTGTATTTCATAAGATGTCCTGAATCAGCAAACACAGGCTGGTCACACAAGGCTGTATAAGTATAGACTAAAGACACACTGTAGCTTTGATGTTTGGATTTTTGTATTGAATCAAGAGGTCAGTTTGTGTTGTTTAGATTTGTTGGCTTTATGTTACTCTCTTCTGCATTTAGGGTTACAGCAGCTTGTCACTGGGACAGTATCCTTAAAGCGACACTACACTGTAAAAAAAGTTAACTCATTATTTTGAGTTATCTTTTTGCATGGGTTTTTTTTAGTTTAACTAACTTATTTCGATAAGTTAAGGACAAGAAAACTTAAAATTTCTTGTTGTCTGGACATTCTAGTTAAAAAAATAAGTTGAAATAACTAAATTGCTAAAATATTTTTTACAGTGTAACATTGTTTATCACTGTCTTATCAGTGTCACTGTCTTACCAAAATCTTATCAGTGGTTCATCAAGTCGTAACAGGGTGAAAGGCACTTCTGCCATCGCCTGACGGGGTCTGTATCGCTTTTACTGGCACTATGTAACTTCGGGGTTCGGGTAGGAACCCGACCACAAAAAGAACTACAAAATTCGACTGCTTTACGTCAAGCGCTACAATAGTCATTATTTCGTTTTTCTTCGAATACATCATCCTTTCATGAAATCATGTAACATACTCTACCTTTTCTGTGGACATCGTTTATTCTAAAGCCGGTGCTGGATAAACAGCGAGTGTGCGTGCGACGGTAGGCTAAATTATTTACGACAGCGGCAATGGACAATTTCCTTTTCAACCAGTAGGGCGACCGAAGAGGAAAAGTTACTTGGTGTTACTTTAAAGTGACACCTTTTACCTTATTTACCCCTAAAATACTGATAGTAGTACCTGAAGGGTATAAATTACTAGTCTCAAAGTTACTAATTAGGGATGCACCGAAATTTCTGCTACCCCAAATTTTCTTTTTGGTTTTTGAGGGCTGAAATCAGTAACCGAAACAGACATTTAATTGTTAATTATATGGTTTCTTATATCTAAAATCTTTCAGTCTGTGCTGTACAAAACTAGCCTGGTCCGACTGGTCATACATTTCATTTGTACAGAGATTCTGGCACCGCTCCATTGTCAAGCGTTAGCTTCCTTGTAGGCGGGAACTCTATTGAAGTCTAAAACTATTGGATCTGCCCAGAGTCACTCTATCGGCCATAACCAATCGCTAACGTTTGGGCGTGACGTATGTCTTTTCCCGAACCCCGTGGGAGGATGCCCACCAACAAAACAAAGCAAAGATTGTTCTTGCTCCGGCTTTAACTTCTTGATATTCGGCAGCGTTGCCACAACGGACCGAATGGCTTTGCTCGCTTCTTTCTCCGCTGCCATTACTGAACTACAACTCAAAATAACGCACAAGTCGATATCAACGTCATCGTTCTCAGACACTCCCTCTGTTCACTGATTGGTCCGGTAAAAAATTGACCGGAGAAAACCAAAGTCTACAGCACAATCCCAGATGCAGTACTGAAGGAAAATGAAAATTGAGCGGAAGTACGAAGGAGGGCGGAGCCAGGCTAGTACAAAACATCACTAAAGTCTCAACTTTAAAATTCTGTCGATCTTATTCTGAAATTCAAACAATAAATGTCATGTTGGCGCTCTTTAATCCGGCGTGATTCAGACGCAGTTTAAGCGTCAGCGTGAATCAAGCGGCTCGTGAACGATCATCTCATCTCCTCTTTACTACTAGTTACAGCACTAAATAAACACGAGTGAAAATCAGAAGATGCAGTAATGAGAAGATCGCTCAATCAGTGATTCAACCACAAGACATCAATAAAACAGTTTAGGCTATAAAATGTTGCGTTACATTCACCTCAATAATAAACTCATTAGTTAGCTAGAAAAAAATAACTTGAAGACGAGCATTTTGCTAAATATACGCACTGTATTACATATTCATTATATTTTTACTTAACCTGTTATGATGTCTTCATTAGTTAATGTATGTTTGAGTAAATGTATTTATTTATTTCAGTTTATTGTCTTTTAAATGTTTGTTTCACCAACAAACTGGAGTAGAAGTTTCTATAAAAACTGCCTTATGTGCAATTCAAATGTACGACTCAGTTTTAGCTATTTGAGTGTTGATTATCAAATAAGTTTGAATAATTCATTGATTATTTATTTTTGGCTTTCGGCCAATCACATCCTGAATTTTCAGTTTCTGTTTCGGCCCAGAATTTTCATTTCAATGCATCCCTAATACTAATAAGCACATTTTAAGTGTAGATAAGCTAAAGTTGTGCTTTTATGGGTACTGCTCCTGGACTAAAAGGCACCCTTTTTCACAATTTTTCTTCCACATTTTCACCAAACTTGAACTTTCATGTGCATATGAATGAAAGTGAATGGAAATGATTCCAAGTGAAACAGGATTTACATTGAGAGAAAAATGTAGGGGATGAATTGGTTTTATCCATTAGGAATTGATTGGAATGGGAGAAGTGACAGGAGGTTGGACGGGACGGGGACTTCTGGCTAGTTATTACATTTTGATGTAAGAATTATGAAGAAAAGCTACAAAAACCATGCAATAATTCATGCACAATATGATCAAGAACATAGAACAAAGATAATAGGATCAGTTTTGATTTTAAGCTATCACAGGATATTTTCTTACATTATATTAGAGTATAGATGACGTGATTTTTTTTCTGGTTCGATATGGTACTCATATATTGTGCAGTCATAATAATAGTTATTACCAATTGCATGAACAACAGTCCAACTTATTCACCTCAAAAACCTGTAACTGTTAGAAGAGGCCCGTAAACACCAGTTTCAAACACCTCTCTCTCTCTCTCTCTCTCTCTCTCTCTCTTCTCTCTCTCTCTCTCTTCTCTCTCTCTCTCTCTCTCTCTCTCTCTCTCTCTCTCTCTCTCTCTCTCTCTCTCTCTCTCTCTCTCTCTCTCTCTCTTCTCTCTCTCTCTCTCTCTCTCTCTCTCTCTCTCTCTCTCTCTCTCTCCCCTCTCTCTCTCTCTCTCTCTCTCTCTCTCGTCACTCTTTCTCTCTTCTCGGTCTTCATTGATAGTGATCTCTGTGTTGTTGACAGCCTGTCAGGACGGCATTAAAAGTGCAGGAGAACGTACCGATGCAACATACAGTGTATGAGTGAGGAGCAGATAAAGCAGATAAAGTTACAGTGCTTATAGTTCTGCATGTCTATCATGACTGTCTGAGGGAAGCTTTCTATTACACACACACACACACACACACACACACACATACACACACACACACACACACACAGTTCACCCATGGTAACACATTAGGGGCCAATAGGCTTTATTGTGTCTTTATGTTTAGTGCTGCAGTAGAAACCCTGGAGACCCATTAGATGAGGTGTTTTTTTCTTCTTTCAACCGTTCCTCACCAATCTCCTATATGAACAGCTGTTGAAGACTGAAAATGCTGGATTAACAACTGCATTTCCCACTGAACTGGTGCTAAACCAAGTTCAGCTGGGTCGTACAGGATCAGTTTGATGTCTGAATGGTGGCCAATTTGAAATAGTAAATAAAGAATGAGAGGAAGCAGCCAATCGTAACCAATAATCCTCTGGAAACCACTTACAAGTCACCAAACACAAAGCTTTAATAGGTTTTGAGGCAACAATAGCACCTTTGAAAAGGATCCTGTAATTTAGGATGAATAGAGAACTGGCAAACAGAGATAGAGAGAGAGAGTCCTCATCTGCTATGAATATGAATTGCCCCTCAGGAAACATGTAGGAGTAGTAAATAAAATATATATATATATATATTATTCTGTGTGAATATTCCATTTGTCATGGATGACCTTTACAGGGATTTGTAGAGGAAATGAAGAGCAGGAGATCAGGCTGAAAGGTCACACAAATATATCTTTAAAATAAAGGTGAAATACTGGCAGCAGAGACTCCAGCAGTCTACTGTAATTCTACGGTATGAATACTGTGAAAATATTTTATAACCATTTACTGTAAAAAAAATCACATTTCTATGATTAATTAATTCAATTTACAATAGGCTACACTAAAAAATTATGAGGTAAAAAAAAACATTTTGTTTCATTTTGGCAACACAGTTCTGGGTCAAAAGGGAACTCCAAAATAGGTTGGAAATCACACTACAGGAAAAACACAGACTACAGTAATAGGCTAATAAAAAGGTGAACATTTATTAATAAGCAAGAACACCCAAAGTTGACAAAAATATGCAAGAGTAAAAGCAACGTGAACATTTATGTGAGTATGAAAAAGTCCAGAAATTAAAGGGTACCTATTATGGCATTTAAAATGTTCCTAATAATGTTCTGGGAGTCCCCAACAACAGTTTTACATGCATGCAATGACAAAAAACACTTTTGTTGTCTTATAATATGCATTTATTTTTACCTGATTTGCTCACCGACTCCCTAATGATTCGTTTGACGACTCATTTGTCCAAACCCCTCCTTTGCGTGACGCTAATCGTCGGTGATTGGTCAGATGACCCAGTCAGTTATATTTTGCGTTAGCCCAAAGCTTAAACATATTGATAAAGCACTGCAGTACTACAATACGCTTCACATAATTTCACATATTTCAAAAAACAAAAAAAATGACATTGGAGACCTAGAAGCTGCTGAGCGTAACTCTCACTCTCACACACACACACACACACACACACACACACACACACACACACACACACACACACACACACACACACACACACACACACACACACACACACACACACACACACACACACACACACACACACACACACACACACACACACACACACACACACACACACACACACACACATAAAAGCAACAATTATTAATAGTACTTACAGGTTGTGATTTGGAGGAGGAAGCTGATCCAAATAAATTTGGTATTGAACCTTCCTTCAGTATCAGGCGACTTGCGAATCCACACTTGAAAGCATTTGTGTTTGTGAAGCGATCGTCATTAAAATAACGCGAACACAGCTCAAGGTTGGGTTATACTTGTGTGGTATAGTTGTAAATATAAACTCTAGCCACTGATTCTTCACATGCTTGTCCCTGGGCAGTGAAAAAAAAGTTTGCTTTTGATTCGCACTTCAGAACAGAGTCTCGTCGACATGATGTTGTCAGGTTTCTCTGTCTGCTCGGCGCGCGCACTGAGTGGGCGTATCTTATTCAAATAACTTGTACAAGTGACGTACGAAAGTTAGAGAAAATGCATCGTTCGTCTATCGATTCATATCAGCGACTCAGAGTCGACTCTTACTTTTGAGAGACAATAACTTTGTATACGGTGAACTTTCATATTTAAAACTTTGCAGGATGTTTTTGTTCACTTAGATCTATGTTACACACTACATGAAAGGTAATTTTCAAAATTCCATGATAGGTACCCTTTAATACAAACTCGGTTATATAGCTTATGCAGTTAAACGAAACTGCATTTTTAATGTTTAATAATCAATCAATCATGTTTAAGAAAAAAAAAAAGTATCCCACAATGCATTGCGTACTACAGTACAACACCGTAATACATAACTAGTGTTGAAAATGGGCTGTAAATTCACAGCAGTTGCTTACTGTGCAAATTATTGCTCAGAATGCATTGTTTCCTACCGTAGATAACGGTTTTAATGGAAAAGAGTTTGTTACTGTCAGAATTTGGCCATTTTTACAGCATGTTTTAGTGCACTAGTGAAGAGATTCACCCAAGTTTCATCATTAAATGCCTTTAACAGCATTCAATGAGAATGACGTGTAAAGTGTAAACTTTTCCAATTATTTGTTTGTTTTATTCAGAGCTCTTCATCTTTAGTAAACCTACTGACCTGACTTATTGATCGATCCGTTTAGAAGTCGTTTGAATCTTGTAATAAATTGTCACATCTATGCATTTTGGGTCAGCAAACATTTGTCCTACTTTTATTCAGCAAAGATGCACTAAATCGACTTTTATAATGTTACTAAAGATTTCCGTTTCAAATAAATCTTGTTGAAACGAGTCAACCTTGTTTCATACTTCATCAAATCTCTCCCTCTCTCCGTCTTTGTGTATCAGTATTTTGGTGCAAACTGCTTGTCGCCAGGGTCTTATTTTCTGCATGAGAGCCCAGAGTCACCTGACCTCCCTCTGCAGAGAACAAGAGGAGCCAAGACAAGCACCCATACTCGCTGATGAATAAATAACTCAATGCACGCTCACGTAGACACTCAAAAGTACACACACATATTTTAAGGATGCAGATAATTGGCTGGTGCTTAATGATAGAGGCTAATCCTGTTAAATCTCGCCTATCGCTGCAAGAACCCAGGGAAATTGTGCACCATGACAAAGCAGCTCTCAGACTTTGACTCAGTAGACCTGAACGAGTGAACCTTAACCAGTGTGTAAACACAAAACTGAGCTCATACATCTGAATTACTCTTATGTGTGTGGTTATAATTTGATTTTTGAAGTCCCAAAATGGACACTAGCAGCTCAGCTGTTTCGTCCTCAAGCACTTGCCGTCCAGAGATACACACTTCAGCTGAGGGATCATTTGTTGACTGTCGTTTACAAAGTGTTAATGAAGAACATCTTGTTGCTTGTAGCCTCCAGTGGCCCTGCAACTAAAACCTTAAATTAGCCTGGATAGTTTCCATGACAACATTTAGACTTTGAGTTGTCTCGCTTTGTAATTTTTCTGGTTAGTTGCACATTATTGCATCCTTTTAGAAATAAAAATGTGTCTTAAAGTGCAAATTCTTTCATCATTTTCTCCCCCTCATGACGTTCCCAACCTGTATGACTTACTTTCTTCTGTGGAAATTGAGGAATATTCAGTTTTGATTACCATTTGACGTCCATTGTATGGACAAAAACATTTATGTACTGTAAAAGACATTTCTGAATATTTCTTCCTTCACTTTAATGTTAGCTTTGTGCTAGTGTGTTGTGAATTAATATTATAGTTCCAGCAAGATATTTCTTCTTTACAGTATTGATTTGTTTCTTTACCAATCTTTACGTTTTGCCAAAAAAGTCATAAATAAAAATTACTGTGTTTTAACTACTACATGCTTTCAGCCTGCATTCTTTTGAACTTTCTCCTCCATTAAATAAAGACATTTCTATCCCTTTCTCATTTTTTTAGGTGATTTGTCTTGTGCATCTGACTAATTGAATATTTATCTTTTAAGGTTATTGCAGTTATTAATAATTTTCAGCTCTAGTAATTTCAGGAAAAATGTGCTTCTTTAACAAATATCTAGTTCAGTCATGAAACTCTAGAGGGCTCAGGCTGATTGGTCCTTTACATGCAATGACATCATTACTACATGGCACAAGCTGATTGGCCTCTGCTGATCCTGCAGCCAATGAGATTGCTTGCTCAACATTTAAATAGTCTGGTTGATTGTTTGCTGTAAACTAGTCCTGCAGTTCCTCTGAACCCCTCCACCTCCCCAGCTCCTCCTACCTGTGTGTTTTGTGTGTGTGTGTGTGTGTGTGTGTGTGTGTGTGTGTGTGTGTGTGTGTGTGTGTGTGTGTGTGTGTGTATCTGTATCTGTTAGCTGTAGCAAGTCCCACAATCTTTTTGATAGCCTTTGGCCTTTTCGAGCCTTATTTAAGAACTTTAGATTGTTTTTTGTAATAAGAGCAGTCAGGGTTAGTGCTTACGTCCTCTGCTTTCTCTGATTCCCGATTCTCCAGCATTTACAGCATGTAGGATTTCCAGCTGCCATTGCCTGGCCAGAAATGAGAAAATGAAATTGATTTAAGCTATGTATCGTGACAGAATGCAGCCCAGGGTATGATGGACATGTCTCGCACACCTCCTGGAGGTGATGGTGGGCTGTCATGTTCATCTCCTCATAGCACTGCCTGCCTCTCTTCATTATCTGCCCATTCGCTGCCCCGTTATGCAAAATTCAAGTTTGAACATTGATGTGGGTATATGTGTATATCTAAAATTTAACTTTTTTTTAATAACATAATGCATGGATTCAATATACTGATACTGTTACACATGCATTGTCTTTCTCGACTATTTCCGTCCACTTAAGGCATAACTGACTATGTTTTCTAGGATGCTTGCTTTTTTTAACATCATTTTGTGTGAATTTGTCCGTTCAAGCGCAAGCAGACTGCTTCTGGGTGCGCACTTTGCATGTTTGCTCACAGAAAACTTCCCACACAGCACGCAAATAACGAAATGAGCTCCTTTTCACGTCTTCTTGCACTTAAATATTTGAAATTGACCCGGCTCAAACTTTCACAATGATACAGTGCTGGCCCATCAACTGTCCTGAGCGTTTTTCACGTTCATGTTCTCACAACATTGTATTGTTAGGATTCATAAAAATGTGAAATACCGGCCACCTAAATATTACCAATGTTAACTTTAGGCTGATTTCTTTCTAAAGAAAACCTCCATGAATGCATATGGTACTTGGTAAATAAATGAGATGACAAATGAGATTATTTAATTTCATCAAAGGTTTTTTTTAGCCCTGAAATTGAAAAATTGCATTAACATGAGTAATTAGGCATTAAACGGAGCCGAGCCGGTGTGAAAGGTGAACGAAAGCTCTCTGTTTTTAGACTCCTGTCTGTCTGACAGATACCACACATTACTCTCTCCAGCAATCAGCAGGTCTGAGGTTAAATGTTAATTACCTCTGAGAACACACACACACACACACACACACACACACACACACACACACACACACACACACACACACACACACACACACACACACACACACACACACACACACACACACACACACAACACACACACACACACACACACACACACACACCACACACTCCTGTGCACATTAGCTCTACGTCACATTTTATTTGTCTCCATTTTCTTTTTTCATTGAAAGCATATGTACATACATACTGTCATTAAATGCATCTGACTCATGCACTGATCATCCATAGCTTCCCTCTTTCGCCCACCTATTTTATGAGACTCCTGAGAGGGTTGCGAATGTGTATGGCATGGCAACGGAAATAATTCACCTGTCGTGTACAGTCTGCCATCTATAGCTGAATATTACTCATCTGAACAACTAGAGAGGGAGAGTTTTACATGGTAAATGTAACTTTTTACTGTAAACTTCTTACTATTTCTGTTGCTAACACACACACACACACACACACCACTGTGAGCGTGTAAGATTTGCTGCTGCTGCATAAATAGACATGAATCTTGGATCAGATCTAGGCAGGAGGAGCTGGGGATAAACACACACACACACACACACACACACACACACACACCACACACACACACACACACACACACACACACACACACACACACACACACACACACACACACACACACACACACACACACACACAGGCAGGAGGAGCTGGGGAGGTGGAGGGGTTCAGAGGAACTGCAGGACTAGTTTACAGCAAACAATCAACCAGACTATTTAATTGTTGAGCAAGCAATCTCATTGGCTGCCGGATCAGCAGAGGCCAATCAGCTTGTGCCATGCGGTGATGATCTGATTGCTGGTAGATTGCATGTAAAGGACCATCAGCCTGAGCCCTCTAGAGTTTCATGACTGAACTTTATACAGTATATCCCATCGTCCTTCCTCTTACCCTCTATAAAAATCTGTGATTGCGATTTCACATTTGCTAAAAGCAGCGACTGCAGTGAGCTATGTAAGGGTTAATGCCCGACGAGGTGTCCATTAACAGGTATTAATGGACGACGGCGAGGCGTGACCCGTCCGACGCGCAGCGGAGGTCCGAAGTCCATTAATACCTAGACAATGGACACCTCGAAGGGCATTAACCCGCTTATACCATGGTCACTTGCCAAATAACACATTTTTAAAACATTAGTTTGTATTTTAATTAGTCTTACAATCGAAATCTAAAGTTTTTACAAATAATAACTTGGATTCCCTGGTTACGCCTGACGGTTTCCGGAGATATTTATAGTCCCCTCAGCTCGTAGAACCCTTCAGTTTATTGACTGCCTGTTGCTATGGTTACTCACAGCTGATGTAGCCAGCGCATTTATTTATTAATTTCGAACGGTAAACAGTTTCACCAGAACTCCTTTACTAGGTGTCCTCTATCACTTTTTAATGGACACCCTGCAGCCAATCAGAATGGAGTATTCACCCAGACCATGGTATAACCGAGGTTATTTCACCCTGAGTCCCCCCTTAAAACTTTTAAGTTCGTTACATAATTATCGTTCCCTCTAGTACGTGGCGGCGCTGTCATGAGTGATATAATTCAGCTGTCACAGACAGCAATCTCTCATCTGAAATCTCTCCGTTCCAGTGATATCACAAAACAACATGCATCCAAACACACCACAGTTACTGATACACAACATCATTTGATTAGACATGTGCTAAAAACTGACTGTTTGAAAACGGTTGATTACAGTGATGATGTTATCCCTGATGTACCTGCTTTACAGTAATGAATATCGCTGAATATGGCTAACCTGTATTTCCCACTGTCCCGGATCTCATTATTCAGAGGAAAGTAAGCAGTAACCTCATTTATTATAGACTATTTCAGGCACCCTATAGGGGACCATTTGGCTTTAATACAATCAAGAAAACATAAACGTATGCTGGACTAAAACATGCTGAATCTGTTAAAAAAGGAAAGTTTAATTTCGTCTATCGTCACGTTTCTGCTAATAAACCCCTGGAACGCTGTTGTCCTGCTACGGGGCTGGTGAATAATGAATGCTATTATTCTCTGTAGTGAGCGTGTGCTGATATCGGGTCTAAGTATCTACATCACTTCGTTAATTTCAACACTCAGAAACAGCACACTGGTAAACAATGCAGCTCCTGGAGGGGGAATTTCATTTCTTTATCTGTTTAAATGGGTTTTGTCAAGCTGTTGGGCTTCAGGCTCTGTTGTGCCCAACAAAAGCATGTTTGACACAAGCAACACGCACACAAGCTGATCCATTTTAAATTACAAAAATCAGACTATTTTTATAAATTATTGCGGCAAATGTCGATTTAAATGGCCAATTTCTTTTGTCCGATTTTCTCTGTACCCTAGCTTCGCTTTATTCCTCATTGCAGCTTATTCTGGCAAAAAACATCAATATAAAATAAAAATAAAATTTCTGTCATAATTTACAAACCTGTATGACTGATATTTTTCTTTTTCCGAAGAAAACATTTTTCAAAGTATCTTCTTTCCTTTAGAAAAAGTGGACATTCATGACTAAATGCCATCATCATTTAGAGCTTAGAAGTGCTTTGGTCTATACATCTATATTTGACTTAATGTGAGTAGGAATTACTGTGATTATTATGATAAGTGAATGCAATCAATCTCTGCATATAAGAAATGGGGGATCAAGGAGGGATCTTTTCTCTTAACCTCAAGCATTATTGAGTGTTTATCTTCTGCTTCCGGTGGACTGCGACGGGTGATCTAGGGTCCAAGGATGAACGAATCTATTAAAGTGAGATTCAGAGGGTTCATCAGCTTCTCCTCTCGCTCCTGTCTCTGATTTATTGAGCTTTTCCCCTCAGCCCTTCCAAGCACCAACATAAAAGGGCAGAAATTCGGCTAGTTAGGGCCCGAGCACCGATGGTGTGAGGACCCTCTTGGAATTGCTCTGTTTATTATTATTATTATTATTATTATTCTTCTTCTCCGCAATGAATCGCATTTTTGAGGGCCTAAACATGCACGAAAACTCACGAAAATTTGCACACGCGTCAGAACTGGCGAAAATTTACATCTGATATGCGTTTCAAAATTGGGCGGGCCAAAATGGCTCGATAGCGCCACCTATAAAGGTTCAACGGAGTGCGCCTCGCGTTACGTTTCACGTACGTGTACGAAATTCGGTACATACATGTAATGGCCCAATACCTACAAAAAAGTCTCTTGGAGCGTAGCCCTAAACACAACAGGAAGTCAGCCATTTTGAACTTCCTCTCAGATTTTTGTGCAGTTTTTGCCATTTTCAGGCCTCGTACTTTAACGAACTCCTCCTACAGTTTTAATCTGATCATCTTCAAATTTGGTGAGTGTAATCTTAAGGCCTTTGCGACGTTAAATTGCGAAGATCTTGAGTTTTCGTCGAAGGGCGTGTCCTCGGCGGCCTGACAAATTTTGATGTTTCGCCATGAAACAGGAAGTTGCTGTAACTCAGGCAAACAATGTCCAATCTGCCCCAAACTTCACATGTTTGATAAGAGTTCTGTCCTGAACACATGTGCATGCTGATATTCAGTTACAGTCATAGCGCCACCTGCTGGCAACAGGAAGTGACATGTTTAACACTGTTGTGGACTCCTGATAACATATAAAAAAGTGCCAGCAAGTGTTAAACATGCTAACAACATACTTGAAACATGCTAAAACATGCTAGCAAGCACTTAGCTAAGTGCTAAAGCATGCTATTACTGCAATTCAATAGGAATTTGTTTTAACTCAGGTATGGAATGTCCAATCTGCCCCAAACTTCACACATTTGATAAGAGTTCTGTCCTGAACACATGTCCATGCTCATATTCAGTTACAGTCATAGCGCCACCTGCTGGCAACAGGAAGTGACATGTTTAACACTTTTGTGGACTCCTAATAACATATAAAAAAGTGCCAGCAAGTGCTAAACATGCTATCAACATACTTGAAACATGCTAAAACATGCTAGCAAACACTTAGCTAAGTGCTAAAGCATGCTATTACTGCAATTAAATAGTAATTTGCTGTAACTTCGAACCCCGAAACCCCGAAACCCCGAAACTTCACACATTTGATAAGAGTCCTGCCCTGAACACATCTACATGAGAATATTCAGTTATAGTAATAGCGCCACCTACTGGGAACAGGAAGTGACATGTTTAACACTGTGATGCAGTACTAGCAACATATTAAATATGCCATTGAATTATAAACATGTTATAAACATGTTAAAACATGCTAGTAATTCTTAGCTAAGTGCTAAAGCATGCTAATGAAATGAAACAGGAAGTTGTTGTTACTTAAGAAGACAATGTCCAAACTGCCCCAAACTTCACACATTTGATAAGAGTCCTGCCCTGAACACATCTACATTACAATTTTCAGCTATAGTAATAGCGCCACCTACTGGCAACAGGAAGTGACATGTTTAACAGTGTGATGCAGTACTGGCAACATAGTAAATATGCCATTGAGTTATAAACATGTTATAAACATGTTAAAACATGCTAGCAATTCTTAGCTAAGTGCTAAAGCATGTTAATGAAATGAAACAGGAAGTTGTTGTTACTTAAGAAGACAATGTCCAATCTGCCCCAAACTTCACACATTTGATAAGAGTCCTGCCCTGAACACATCTACATTACAATTTTCAGCTATAGTAATAGCGCCACCTACTGGCAACAGGAAGTGACATGTTTAACAGTGTGATGCAGTACTGGCAACATAGTAAATATGCCATTGAGTTTATAAACATGTTATAAACATGTTAAAACATGCTAGCAATTCTTAGCTAAGTGCTAAAGCATGCTAATGAAATGAAACAGGAAGTTGTTGTTACTTAAGAAGGCAATGTCCAATCTGCCCCAAACTTCACACATTTGATAAGAGTCCTGCCCTGAACACATCTACATTACAATTTTCAGCTATAGTAATAGCGCCACCTACTGGCAACAGGAAGTGGCATGTTTAACAGTGTGATGCAGTACTGGCAACATAGTAAATATGCCATTGAGTTATAAACATGTTATAAACATGTTAAACATGCTAGCAATTCTTAGCTAAGTGCTAAAGCATGCTAATGAAATGAAACAGGAAGTTGTTGTTACTTAAGAAGGCAATGTCCAATCTGCCCCAAACTTCACACATTTGATAAGAGTCCTGCCCTGAACACATCTACATGACAATATTCAGTTATAGTAATAGCGCCACCTACTGGCAACAGGAAGTGACATGTTTAACAGTGTGATGCAGTACTGGCAACATAGTAAATATGCCATTGAGTTATAAACATGTTAAACATGCTAGCAATTCTTAGCTAAGTGCTAAAGCATGCTAATGCTATGAAACAGGAAGTTGTTTTTACTTAAGAAGGCAAAGTTCAATCTGCCCCAAACTTCACATGTTTGATAAGAGTTCTGTCCTGAACACATGTGCATGCTCATATTCAGTTACAGTCATAGCGTCACCTGCTGGCAACAGGAAGTGACATGTTTAATAGCATGCTATTATACCCATAATAAAGGACATTTTTGTAACTGACTTTGACATACTCCCCATATATTTATCTACTTAAATGCACATTGCCCACCGTGGTCTGTCTTCCTAAAGCCACCAGGTGGCGATGGCACGGGTGCGAGGGCCCTTTCAATGCTGCTTGCAGCTTTAATTCTCATTATTTCTCCCTACCTCCCCTAGATGAATCACCGTATGTGTGTGTACGTGTTTGTGGATATTGTACTTTGGCAGCTGCACAGGCCTGTCACACTACAATTGGCTTTTCCACAGATCTAACAGGCTATCAAATGGTATTTTTATGGATTTCTTCTTTGCCTGAAGTGAAAAGCAAGTCAAATGGGAAAACTGATGAACATGTAAAATATGCTGCAAGATGAATAGCTTGAATTCTCTTAGAAATGTCTTTGCTACTGTGGACACATGCACATTTTCACACTTGCATCCTAAACGCTGTGGCAAATAACTGGATTTTTTTCTGGAGCCAATAGGAAAATGCATTTGCAATCCCCCTGTAATCATTTTATCTCTTAATTCTCATCTTCGATCACCAAAATGACATATTTAAAAGTTTTATCCTTACATTTGTTTTTGTCATGCCTTAAAATAGCTTGAATGTAACTCATTTAGTATTATGCGGTTCTATGAATCTATGAAAATGAGCCCCGCCTCCACTCACTCACTCAGCTCAGAGATCCATTGGTTGACGATCACACGTTGATCTGATTGGTTACAAGGTTTGTGTTTTTGAGACTGTCTTTGGTTCAATGCAGTTTAAGGAGAAGTTACTCAGCAATGGTGTTGAGTGAATTTGAATATAAATTTACACATGGTTTGTATTAAAGCATATTCAAGATGCATGAAATATGAAAACACTACATAGCCATAACATTAAAAGCTTAATTTTCACCACAGGGGGACTTTAACAAAACCAATAACCGATTTCTGCACCAAAGTGTCACGATGTTTACAGTATAAATCCTTAAAAAATTGTCATTGTTTCCTCAAATATTAACGTTTTTCAACATTGATAATATTAACGATGTTACTTGAGCACCAAATCAGCATATTAGAATGATTTTTGAAGAACTGCTGAAAATTCAGCTTTGTCATCACAGAAATAAATTACATTAAAAAATATATAAAGATAGAACACAATTATTTTAAATTGTAAATATATTTTACAATATTACATCACTATTTTTGATTAAATAAACACAGCCTTGGAGAGCATAAGATGGTTCTTCGGAAAACATAAATAAATCTCATATACCACAAACGTTTGAATGCTAGTATAGTATAGTATAGTACATAAGAGTAATAGTACAGAAAATAGTACAGTTTAGTTTTAACGTGAGGTGTTTTGGGGGACATCAGCGGTTTTTTTTTTCACAAATTTGTTACATGGAGACGATAACGGTACTGTTTTCAAAAGTTGTCTTTTTCAGGCCCCCAAAACACTGTTGACGTAAAATGAACGATCAAACCACATAAAAAGTATTGATATTTTCGGCATGTAAACGGGCCCTCAGAGAGACGGGGAGCAGGATGCAATGGCATAAACATTTATTTAAACAAACAAAACAAAATAAGAGTAAATCCATGCACTAATGATGTGCGAAACACTCTTAATGACGCTTAAAAAACGTTGCGAATCATTTGTTTCGGAGCACATATCAAACTGCCAAACTTTTGTGATTTCAGAAATCGAGGCTGCGTTATGTTTTAGGCTGCTTTCAGACTGTCAGGCCAAATCTGATTTTTGTGCATATCTGATTGAAATCCAAACAGATTTGGTTAGTATGAACAGCATAAAAATCACATGACATGCGATTTTTTTACAAATCCGTTTCAAGATAAATACATATGTGGTTTGAAATCCTATTCTGTTTTAGTCTGACTTGTCTAACTGGATTTCGCGTGGTTTATGGGACTTTCTTACGGCACGTAAAACGTAAACGTCAGCCATTCTTATAGGAGACATGCTGAAAGTCGCTGCAGAAACAATGCTGTGTTGTTGCAAAGTGACGGATGAGCAGAAAATGACAATATGAAGGAGACATATTTTGAAACCAACGGAGATGACAGCGAGGAAAAAAGCAGCTCATACGAGCCTCCTACAGTTCTCCTACAGTTCTCCTACGGTTCTCCTGCGATTCTCCTACGGTTCTCCTACAGTTCTCCTACGTTGTCTCCTACGTTCTCCTACGATTCTCCTAGTTCTCCTCGTTCTCCTACGATTCTCCTACGTTCTCCTACGTTCTCCTACAGTCTCCTACGATTTCCTAATTCTCTACGGTTCTCCTATCAATTCTCTATGTTCTCCTACGATTCCGCGTTCTCCTACGGTTCTCTACGTTCTCCTACGATTCTCCTACAGTCTCCTACGATTCTCCTACAATTCTCCTAGGTCCATAATTCTCCTATGGTTCTCCTACGATTGGCGTCACGGTTTACGTTCTCCTACAGTTCTCCTACGGTTCTCCTATCTCTACGGTTCTCCTATTCCAGATTCTCCGGTCTCCTACGGTTCTCCTACGATTTCTCCTACTATATTCTCCTACGGTTCTCCTACAATTCTCCTACGGTTCTCTACTCTTCTAGGTTCTCCTACGATCTCCACGGTTCTCCTACGATTCTCCTCATCTCTACGGTTCTCCTATAATTCTCCTACGATTCTCCGACGTTCTCCTACATCTCCTACGGTTCTCCTACGATTCTCCTACGTTCCTACGGTTCTCCTACGATTCTCCTAATTCTCCTATGGTTCTCCTACGATTCTCCTACGTCCTCCTACGGTTCTCCTAATTCTCCTACGTTCTCTCTATCGAATTCTCCTACGGTTCTCCTACGATTCTCCTACGGTCTCCTCGTTCTCAATTCTCCTATCATTCTCCTACGTCTCCTAGTCCTAGTTCTTCTACGTTCTCCTACGATTCTCCTACGATGTCTCCTAGTCTACGTTCTCCTACGTTTCTACGATTCTCCTCAGGTTCTCCTACGTTCTCTCATTATCTCCTACGTTCTCTCTACTTCTCCTACGATTCTCCGCGTATCTCCTACGCGTTCTCCTACGATTCTCCTACATTCTCCTACGTTCTCCTAGATTCTCCTACGGTTCTCCTACAATTCTCCTATCGGTTCTCCTGATCCGGTTCTCCTATTTCATCCTACGTTCTCCTACGTTCTCCTAAATTCTCCTACGTTCTCCTACGATCTCCACGGTTCTCCTACGGTTCTCCTACGTTCTCCTACAGTCTCCTACGGTTCTCCTAATTCTCCTACGTTCTCCTACATTCTCCTACGTTCTCCACGTTTCCTAGTTCTCCTACGTTCTCCTACGATTCTCCTACGCTCCTCTACGTTCTCCTAAATTCTCCTACGGTTCTCCTCTCATCTCTACGGTTCTCCTACGTTCTCCTACGATTCTCCTACGGTTCCCTACGGTCTCCTAATTCTCCGGCGTTCTCCAGGTTCTCCTACGATTCTCCTACAGTTCTCCTACGGTTCTCCTATTCTCCTACGTTCTCCTACGATTCTCCACGGTTCTCCTTCGGTTCTCCTACGCTTCGTCTCCTCAATTCTCCTACGGTTCTCCTAATTCTCCTACGGTTCTCCTTCGATTCTCCTACGTTCTCCTACGGTTCTCCTTCGATTCTCCTACGTTCTCCTACGGTTCTCCTACGTTCTCCTATGATTCTCCTACGTTCTCCTACGATTCTCCTAGGTTCCCTATGTTCTCCTACGTTCTCCTACGTCTCCTACGTTCTCTACGTTCTCTACGCGGTCTCCTACGTTCTCCTAGTTCTCCTCATCTCCTACGATTCTCTACTTCTCCTACGATTCTCCTACAGTCCTCCTACGTTCTCCTAATTCTCCTACGGTTCTCCTATATTCTCCTATTTCTCCTACGATTCTCGCGTTCTCCTACGGTTCCCTACGATTCCTACGTTCTCCTACGTTCTCCTATATTCTCCTACGGTTCTCCTACATTTCTCCACGGTTCTCCTACGTTCTCCTACGATTCTCCTAGTTCTCCTACGGTTCTCCTACATCTCAAGTCTCTACGGTTCTCCTACAATTCTCCTACGGTTCTCCTAGTTCTCCTAGTTCTCCACGATTCTCCTACGTTCTCCTACGATTCTCCTACAGCCCTACAGTCCTCCTACGTTCTCCTATAATTCTCCTACGGTTCTCCTACGATTCTCCGCGGTTCTCCTACGGTTCTCCTACGATTCTCCTACGGTTCTCCTACGTTCTCCTACGATTCTCCGCGGTTCTCCTATGGTTCTCCTACGATTCTCCTACAGTCCTCCTACGGTTCTCCTATAATTCTCCTACGGTTCTCCTACGATTCTCCTACGGTTCTCCTTCGGTTCTCCTACGGTTCTCCTCGTCTCCTATATTCTCCTACGGTTCTCCTATGATTCTCCTACGGTTCTCCTTCGATTCTCCTACGTTCTCCTACGGTTCTCCTTCGATTCTCCTACGGTTCTCCTACGGTTCTCCTACAGTTCTCCTATGATTCTCCTACGGTTCTCCTACGATTCTCCTATGGTTCTCCTATGATTCTCCTACGGTTCTCCTACAGTCCTCCTACGGTTCTCTTACGTTCTCCTACAGTCGGTTCTCCTACGATTCTCCTATGGTTCTCCTGCGATTCTCCTACGATTCTCCTACGGTTCTCCTACGATTCTCCTACAGTCCTCCTACGGTTCTCCTATAATTCTCCTACGGTTCTCCTATAATTCTCTATGGTTCTCCTACGATTCTCCGGCGTTCTCCTACGGTTCTCCTACGATTCTCCACAGTTCTCCAGTTCTCCTATAATTCTCCTACGGTTCTCCTACGATTCTCCGGCGGTTCTCCTACGGTTCTCCTACGATTCTCCTACAGTCCTCCTACGGTCTCCTATAATTCTCCTACGGTTCTCCTACAATTCTCCTACGGTTCTCCTACGGTTCTCCTATGGTTCTCCTACGATTCTCCCACGGTTCTCCTACGATTCTCCTACAGTCCTCCTACGGTTCTCCTATAATTCTCCTACGGTTCTCCTACGATTCTCCGGCGGTTCTCCTACGGTTCTCCTACGATTCTCCTACGGTTCTCCTACGGTTCTCCTACGGTTCTCCTACGATTCTCCGGCGGTTCTCCTATGGTTCTCCTACGATTCTCCTACAGTCCTCCTACGGTTCTCCTATAATTCTCCTACGGTTCTCCTACGGTTCTCCTACGATTCTCCTACGGTTCTCCTACGGTTCTCCTTCGGTTCTCCTACGGTTCTCCTTCGGTTCTCCTATAATTCTCCTACGGTTCTCCTATGATTCTCCTATGGTTCTCCTTCGATTCTCCTACGGTTCTCCTACGGTTCTCCTTCGATTCTCCTACGGTTCTCCTACGGTTCTCCTACAGTTCTCCTATGATTCTCCTACGGTTCTCCTACGATTCTCCTATGGTTCTCCTATGATTCTCCTACGGTTCTCCTACAGTCCTCCTACGGTTCTCTTACGGTTCTCCTACAGTCGGTTCTCCTACGATTCTCCTATGGTTCTCCTACGGTTCTCCTACAGTCGGTTCTCCTACGGTTCTCCTACGGTTCTCCTACAGTCCTCCTACGGTTCTCCTATGATTCTCCTATGGTTCTCCTATGATTCTCCTACGGTTCTCCTACAGTCCTCCTACGGTTCTCTTACGGTTCTCCTACAGTCGGTTCTCCTACGATTCTCCTATGGTTCTCCTACGGTTCTCCTACAGTTGGTTCTCCTACGGTTCTCCTTCGGTTCTCTCCTCGTTTTTTTAGTTGTTTGTTTTGTTTTCGTTTCGTCTTTTTCCTATTTTATCCTTACTTTAATAAACTCCAAATAGCAAAACAACACAAAATCAGGGAACATGTAACAATAGTAATATGCTGTAGTGTATAGTGTATAATGAATTGTTGTATCATATTAATCAATTATATGTTAGATTTATTTATTATATACATGTATAATAATGCTATATTTCTCTATTTCCTCTGAGATCCTACATATGGATCATCAGGAACTGCAGGATTATGATTCAGTCCAATATGATAACGGTGATTGGTTCTCTCATCAAGAGACTTCTTGTGCTGCAAAGGGGTTATTGCTCTCTCAACAGTTGCATGACAAACCACTTACACAAGCAATGACATGCTAACAATTAGAATCAGCATTGCATTGATTTACTGCAATCTCAGCGTTTTCCTCTTAGTTTTAAGTAAAGCAGACTCGACAAAAGACAGAGCTGTGTCAGACCGGCGGACAGCATGCAAACACCACAGTTTTGTTCACAAATGATCAGATGAGACAGTTCAACAGAGTCCCAGCTAACAAAAATTTTATATCATTTTGCTAACGTTGCCATTAGGTTGAGAAAACGTTATTTCTGAATTTGCTTTGAACGTCCATTTTTTTCAAATGTTTTTAAATCGATTTTCTTGTTTGTGCAAACGTTAAAAGAACATTCCATTTTATCATTTTTCAAACGTCATTTTTCAAACATATCGCTACTTTTGAATCTTCAAATGGAACATTCTGAAACAATTAGTAACATTTAAAAAATGTTAGATGAATGTCCAAATAAAATGTTTCAGAAATAAAACATTCCATGAACGATGTATAAATAATGTTTTTGTGATTGTTTTTTGAGAACATTATTAAAGACCAGATAACCCTGAACAAACGTTCCATTAAATGTTACCGGAAGAACGTTTGTTTAACTTTGAGAACATTGCCGGAACGTTCTGAGAACATTTCCTGTTATCTGGGGTGTTTCTCTCATTCCTTTGCATGTTTTTTGATTACAGTTACAGTTTACACCCATCAGAAATAATGGAAAAATCATCCGAATCAGGGAAAAAAGGATGCGCTTCCCATCTTTGTTTTTGCCCCAAAAAAGCTGACCAATATTTCTGAATCTGACCTCACACCTTTCTATACTCTCCATAGCCCTGTTTTTGCCTCTTACTCTCCAACTTGCTTCTCTATGCTTTTATTTTAAAATATCCTATTTTTTTGATTTCTTGGGTTTCTTTCAGTCATCTTAAAGCATTTACCAGCAGAATGTGTCATCATATTAGCCTTTTCATAACATAATATTGGCATGCCCTTTAGTTAAAGAACGGCTTGCTCAGCAGAACAAAAGACTGTCTTCACTCAAAGGAACGGCTATCCAATACTCCCACATCTTTAGATTATACTTATATCCATTTAATCTGCTCACGTCGCCTTTCTTTCCATATTAACTTCAGGTGTTGTTGTGGTCTGAAAGGATTTCAGGTAGAAATGGAGAGAGCGACTTCTGCTGCAACCTACAGCTTTTGTTTGTTGGGGAAAGATTTACATAATCTGTTTTTCCAAAAGCCAGGCTTTGTTTATTTTCCGACATTCTAGAACAGAACCTTCCCAGATATTTACATATCAGAGTATTCCTTAAAATCTTTGAAGCGAACCTTGTTGGAACAATGAATTGTGAGTGACATGTTGTGAGGGCTTTATGATCTATTTGTGTGTTTTACAGAGGGAATGAGTGATTATCACTAAGACCTTCGGCAGATTTTCACTACTACAAATCACATGTTGTTTTCTTGGAGATGCCACCCGTCCAGATGTGCATTTGTCATTCCATTTGAATAATTACCATACCAGACTAATGATAAATGGCTTCATGCCACACTTACGATGAAACACTCCTGCTATAGCTTGGACTTCACTTTGAGACATCGCTTTTGAACTGTTCACTTTGCTGGGATGCATTGGACCGTAGCAGAAGCCAGACTGAGCAGGAGGGCATCATCAATCACAGTTTTAAGAAAAACTGAACTCATTTTCCTGCAGAGAGCTGCCGTTAGAAGTGTAGCCCTCGTTTCCTGAGACGGGAAATAAGTGCAAACTTTATCGAATGGAACGGAGCTTCTTGCACCTATTGTTTATTTTATACCTCACTTGGTACCCTATAGGCAAGATACAACAGGGAGTGTGTCAGTGTTTGTAGATGATTTACTCCTTTGGCAATTTTTCGTCATACGGTGCAATTACATTCTACTTCTAGTAGCAGTACTAATTGACTGTATTATAAACTGTATTTATCTAGTTCAGTCTAGTTCAACTCATGAGGGCTCAGGCTGATGGTCCTTTACATGAAATCTACCAGCAATCACATCATCACCGCATGGCATAAGCTGATTGGCCTCTGCTGATCCTGCAGCCAATGAGATTGCTTGCTCAACATTTAAATAGTCTGGTTGATTGTTTGCTGTAAACTAGTCCTGCAGTTCCTCTGAACCCCTCCACCTCCCCAGCTCCTCCTGCCTGTGTGTGTGTGTGTGTGTGTGTGTGTGTGTTGTTGTGTGTGTGTGTGTGTGTGTGTGTGTGTGTGTGGTGTGTGTGTGTGCGTGCGTGGTGTGTGTGTGTGTGTGTGTGTGTGTGTGTGTGTGTGTGTGTGTGTGTGTGTGTGTGTGTGTGTGTGTGTGTGTGTTATCCCCAGCTCCTCCTGCCTAGATCTGATACAGGATTCATGTCTATTTATGCAGCAGCAGCAGATCTTACACGCTCACAGCAGCATAGCAGATCTAACATTGCCATATTTAATAACATGATAAAACTATTCAGAGAGCTGTCATGAAAAACATATATAATAAAAATTAAAAATTAGAAATGTAAGCATAGGAAACGACTCTTAGGCAGAATTGTACATGTAGAACTGTATGGGGAACGAGACTAGCCTGGATGCCAGCCTGAACCCCGCCCACAACATTTTTTGGTCGGGAAGTTCGGTCTGAACTCGATCCATTAAGGAGTAATTATGATCGGTTCAGAAATCGTCGGGCCAATCAAATTTTATACGATGATGGACAGATGATCTGCAGTTACGTAATCATCACGTCATCAAACGCAATTTCTTTCAAAAATGCTTTTCGTGTTTGCAAGTACTCCGCGAATCCTTAAATTCTTTTTGCAACACCGGCAAAGATCGTTAACACTCATTATCTTTTTAATACTTTTTCCAGAGTGTGTGCAGTTGAGTTCTGTTGACAACTATGTGTCGCTCAACATACGTCACTTACTGCGTTGCTCTGATTGGTTGTAGGTCTATCCAATTGAGTGCAGAGTTGTTGTTTTTTCCTGGTTGGGTTAAGACACGCCTCATAATCAAAGCCCTATGGAGCAGTATCAGACTCACATTCTGACTAGAATATGAGTATGACGAAGTCAGGCTAGAACGAGAGTGCAGTCTTTCTTTCTACACCTCCTGATATCCCGGTCTGTCAGGACACAGATTCTCATCCACATCCCGATGGATATCTTCCCTTTCAATCCAGCGCAGAAATCAGCCACATTCCCCTTCAGTAGTTTAAGTCACCTGAGAGCAATTCATCAATTTACAAAAATGTCCAATAGAAATGCACAGAAAATATAGTTGACAGATTATGACACCTGGTTTAACCATTTATGCAGTTTACTAATGCATAATATATTTTGATCAACATGACAAGCAATTAATGATGTAGAAAACTGCAGATAGTTGTACATAATCAATTACATGTTTGTACCAAAGCATTGGCAATTTGTTCAAAAGAATGAGAAATTGCTTTATGAAGTGCACAAGAGATGATATAGAGGTTAAACAAGCAGTTTTTGTACCAAATGTACCAAAGCAAATAAGAAAAGCTGCAAATTAATTGAAAGATTCCTGTTATCTTATCATCATTGATACCATGAAAATAGATAAGCTGATTGTGAAGACACACATAAGTTGAGTTTAGTTAGTTGTAAGGTGGAACGAGAAGGGAAATGAGAAATGTATTTAATCTCAAACATTCCCAGACATGCGGATGAGTCAGACTCATTTCTTAGCAAACTAATCTCTTTCCTGGAGTTCTTGTACTTTCATGAAATGACCAGTGTGAGATGTTTTAAGCAATCACTCACTTAGACACCCATATAAGGTGCTGAAGACTCGCTCAAAGACAGCGCTAAGCTTGCGAGTGAAGTTTTCTTCCTCCTCTGCCCACTCGTACCATCGTTGCTTGGTGACCTTCTATCTCTCTCGTTCTCTGTCCTGTTCAATGTGTAATTGTGAGCACATATTAGTGTGCCTGTATTGAAATGATGTGGGAATTTGATGTGCGTATTTTTGTATGTGAGTGTGAGGTTGAGCTCGGGAACTGTCCTCTGACTCAGTCTTTCACAGAAGGGGAAGGAGTAATCACAGGGTAGAAGAGAAACGGCACAGCTCAACATGTGAAGCTGTAAATGAGACCCAAGAGATATAACACCCCTCTCACAGATCAAGGCATGCCAACTCTTTCTCCTGTGAGGACATTGTACATAGCAAAAGGACTAGAGTGCAGCTGCTCTTCTGCTAAATGATACAGTTGTAATCGTAATTATTCAACCCCCATTGCAAATCAGGTTTATTGGCAAAATGTACAGACTTTCAGCTCTTTGCAATGAACAAATAAAACAAAAGTAACTGAAATAGCTTAACACAAACAATATTTCAAGTGGTTTCCCCAAATTCAACTGAAAACGCAACTTTGAATGACTTCTGCAAACAGGTGTTGTCTCAAGCACATTAATCAAGGGCTTCATTAGTTGCACCAGGTGAGCTTGAGCTAGAACACATTAAATATCTGAACTGGCTAGGTTTGAGTGTCTCGTTTGACTGCATGTCAGAAATATGGCTAAGTCAAAAGAACGATCCAAAAAGTTAAGAGAAGATATCATCGTCCTTCATTGAATTTCATCGGCTCGTTGAACTTTACTACGTATGGTTTATTTATCACATGAGAACACGACACCCTGAACTGCAAACCAAGTTCAAATACTTCTTAATTACTGAAAATTCATTTCTGGTTTCAGTTTTTGGCTATAAATGAAAACATAAATTTCAGTTTCAGTTTTTAAAAAAATAATTTCGGTGCATCACTGAATAAAAGGATTTGCGTTTTAGAGTCTGTCAATACATTACATTGTCTATTATACATTGTCACTACATTACAGTGTCTATTACAAAAATATTACCAAACCTTGACCTACCAATACCTACAGTATGAATACAAATGCGATCACCCTGAATTTGTTATTAACCTTTTAGCTCGGATTTTACAAAGCAATTTTCCTCAACAAAACTTCAAGCTTGTTTATTCTTCAGCTGACCTTTAATATATCAGATTACATCAGTCAGATCCTTGGACTCCAGGAGGTCACAGCGACAGTTTCCCGTGCATTCAGCTCAAGCTGTGGAAGTAGATGATTTGCTCCTGATTTATGCAGATTGCATATGGCAGGGAAACAGAACTGTTCATTTCCCACACTTTATTTACCGGTACTTCATTTTCTCTCTGCATTGCATGATCCATTCAGTCCACGTTATAAGGAATTGCTGGTGAGTCAAACATGACATAACATAACTCTAGATATCAATATCACATATAATATTTCTTTCCCCATGAGATGACTGTCTTTTCTTACTACTGGCTGGATCCTCTGCAATGTCTCATGCATCTTATTATACCTCTCTGCATTTTGTTTTCCATTAAACATGCAGCCTAACATCTCAGACTCTTATCTGCCAAAGGCCTGCTGTCATTCAGACTGATTTATGTGAGCTAAACTGGCACAGAGACGCTGCATCCTCAGCTTCTGCCCTATTGAGCATCTGGCAGATGATATTTCTCTCATCTGCCGCAGAGTAAATATATATTCAAATATTATAAGGTTAATTTCGCAGTGTACACTGTGGTTTGTAGGCAGTTCATCGAGTCCTTGTATAATGACGTTTTGATTTGCCCCCGTGACATTCAAATCATTTTTGTTTATTGATGCTTCTGAAGAAATGATTTAAAGCTCAGTTTTAAACAACCCCAGTGCCAGACTTCATTAACTAGACTAACATCCCACGGCTTATTTATAACTTAAATTTTCATTTATTGTTTTATTTTGACAGGAAGCAAAGTCAATGAAATAATATTGAAATATGTGAGCTGTGCGTATAGAGGCATAGACGTGTATTGTACATAAGTTAGCAAAACATGTTGATCAGCATGTTTTATAGATTATTGTTAGAATTATAATTTTTAAATTAAAGTCCCCCTCAATAATTATATCCCTTAAAACTCATCTTTGATCACCAAAATGATATATTTAAGTGTTTTTTCCTCAAAAAAAATGTTGGTGTGCCTTAAAATAGCTTGAATGTAACTCTACACCATTGCCTCGTTTAGTATAAGTGGTTCTATGAATATGCAAATTAGACCCGCCTCCACTCACTCACAGCAGCTCAGAGATCCACGTGATTGGTTCATTCATTCATTCATTTGCTGTCTGATCATTTTGCTATTTTCTTGTTTTTATCCATTAACAAAAGTATCATGTTTTATGAAATATGTTTTGTGAAATAATGAAAGAACCCTCACACAAAATATGAAGATGTGAATGTATCTTATCAGTATAAAGCATTTCCATGGTAAGCACTAAGAGTGCGCAGATCGATATCGGCTGATAAACACTATTTGATGTTTTATTAACAAGGTTCGGGAGGAACACGTTCTAATGATCAACAATCAAGTCATTCCCACCAGCTGTCAGCAATCAGTAATCAACAGGTCCACTCAATCAGCACGAGTAAAGCCCATAAATATACGCAGTCGAATCACCCATATTCCTCGACTGTTTTCAGCATCCCTCCACCACCCCATCTCCTCACACTTGCCTGATTATCTTCCTAAACAGAGATACGGGGGAGTACTCTGGGTTCGGGCCCAATTTCCGAGCTCGGAGCCCTCCCCCCCCCGACCGCACGCCAAATACGCATAACCATTTACTCTGATCATTCGTGAGTGTGAACTCGTGAAATAGTTTGATCATTTTTCTGTTACAGCATCATTGCGGAGACATTGCAATGACAGCAACTCTATTGTTCAACTGCATCATTCAATTTATTTCATCAAATGCATTTCTCTCTTCTGTCTTCATCACTTATACAGTAATAATATATCTTGCTGCATTTCACCAGCCGGTCTCACATGTCACTCTACTATGAAATGTGAGATAATGTTTCATGTGCAGTGGGACTCCTTCCCTAACTCGACCTGTACTGATCAGAGATGCACGTCTGAAGAGTTTCCATCCACACGTTTTTATCCACATTAAGTGATATCGAATGAAAAATTCGATTGAATTTCATGAATATCGACTCAAAGGAAATACGATCGGTCTCATGGGATTTTATCTTGATGAATATACGGCTTATGCGATAAACGCGGATGGAAACGTTATTATGGCGTGATCCATTTTGTCGAGCAAAACTTTGTTCGCAAATGTTTGCTTGAATGTTGTGCAATTCAGTGAGAAAATGAATGGAAACACCTTAAAATGTCTCAAATCAATTCGATATACCAATTTGATCGCAAAACAGCATGTGACGTCATTACGCACAGGTTTTTATTCGCTTTAAAGTCGTTGGATGGAAACACACTTTCACCAGCTTTATTCGCATGAGTTTTTTTAGCGAACTTCAGATAATTCGATTGACAAGTGGATGGAAACTTGGCTTGTGATTCTCTAAGTATAGTGTGTGTCGTCTGTAACCTTCATGAAGTACTGGTTTCAAGTTCTCTGGCACGTTCAGTTCATGTACAGTATAACGCCACGCCGCATGGATCCAACACACCAGAACGACTTAACATTGGAAACGATGCGAGAGACAGAATGAAATGGATGTATTGACGATAAAATATTACGGCGATGATTTGATTACAGACAAATGTGCAGCAGGAACTGAGTTTGACCCTGAAAACTCAATAATTAACATCATAAACCCAAGAGGGCTCAGGTGTGTTGGTCTGGAGAGAGCGTACACACACACACACGCACACGCACGCACACGCACACACACACACACACACACACGCTCGTCCTGATTTTGCCAAGTGGAAGATGTCCTGAGACCAATACCTTTATGATGACCCTGGGACAACAACTGCCTCAGCCAATCAACGTTTATGATGTCATCACCGTGTGCCACCCCCCCCCCCCCCCCCGTAGAGCCCGCCAAAAAAAAAAAAAAAAAAAAAAAAAAAAAACCTGCCAGCAAGTGCACAAGTTACAAGGTAAGACCAACGGCTTTTTACATTCTTCTATTAATTAACATCAGTCTTCTACTATGGCTAAACATATTTGTTTTTAGAATAGCATTTTTCCACCATTGAAGTAACGCTACCTTAACAGGAAAATTGAAAGCCAAAATTGATCAGCATCGCTGACGTTCGGCTCAAAAATAAAAACATTAAAATAAGAAAATACTGTTTAGATGTTTATATTTTTTTAGAGTGTTAGAAAATGAGCAGGGTTTACGGCTAAACCAAGCTCATTTCTGCCGATGCGACTGTTTGTTAGCGCTTGCACTGCATATGTTGCCATTTCCTAAAATCTCGTTTAATTAAGTAACGTTGCGTTAGCTGCTAGCATTTGCGCGTTGCACTGACCATTCAGCTTGGTCAGACAGTGCAGCGCGATTCGCTGCGAAATCCAGGGAGAAACGTTTGAATTGGCTTATTTATTCTGATGTTGTCCTCAGACCATCATATGAATATGTTGACCTCAAGTCATCACCGATTTATTCTTTAACATGATGTTGTCCTCAGACCATCATATGAATATGTTGACCTCAAGTCGTCACTGATTTATTCTTTAACATGATGTTGTCCTCAGACCATCATATGAATATGTTGACCTCAAGTCGTCACTGATTTATTCTGTAACATGATGTTGTCCTCAGACCATCATATGAATATGTTGACCTCAAGTCATCACCGATTTATTCTTTAACATGATGTTGTCCTCAGACCATCATATGAATATGTTGACCTCAAGTCGTCACTGATTTATTCTGTAACATGATGTTGTCCTCAGACCATCATATGAATATGTTGACCTCAAGTCGTCACCGATTTATTCTTTAACATGATGTTGCCCTCAGACCATCTTATGAATATGTTGACCTCAAGTCGTCACCGATTTATTCTGTAACATGTTGTCCTCAGACCATCATATGAATATGTTGACCTCAAGTCGTCACCGATTTATTCTGGAACATGATGTTGTCCTCAGACCATCATATGAATATGTTGACCTCAAGTCGTCACCGATTTATTCTTTAACATGATGTTGTCCTCAGACCATCATATGAATATGTTGACCTCAAGTCGTCACCGATTTATTCTTTAACATGATGTTGTCCTCAGACCATCATATGAATATGTTAACCTCAAGTCGTCACCGATTTATTCTGTAACATGTTGTCCTCAGACCATCATATGAATATGTTGACCTCAAGTCGTCACCGATTTATTCTATAACATGATGTTGTCCTCAGACCATCATATGAATATGTTGACCTCAAGTCGTCACCGATTTATTCTGTAACATGTTGTCCTCAGACCATCTTATGAATATGTTGACCTCAAGTCGTCACCGATTTATTCTGTAACATGATGTTGTCCTCAGACCATCATATGAATATGTTGACCTCAAGTCGTCACCGATTTATTCTGTAACATGATGTTGTCCTCAGACCATCATATGAATATGTTAACTTGTACGTAACATCTTGGTTTTACTCCAATTTTTAAACAAATAGCTTACAGTACTTTCATGAGATCATCATGGGTTTTTAGGGCTTAACATTATTTATGTTTTTAGCCTAATTGTTTGTGTCTTTGCTTTTTAGGTTGTATACATCAAATATGGAGGAATTTATAAAGACATCTGTATACAAAGAGGAGAGATTTAAAGGAAACAAAAAAGAGACAGATATAACAGTCCATGTATTAGAAAAGGATTTGGATGCTTGTGAATTTATTCAAGAAAGGCTCACTACCATAAACACATCCAAAGATGCCAACTTCAGGAGTGTGAATTCTGCAAGTCTGCAAAATCAGAAAAATGGATATTTCTTGTTTACATGCAAACGCTCTGGAACATGCACACCCCAAAGTCGAAGGGCCAAAGGATGTAAGGCCTATGTTTCCTTTAAAAAGAGGACAGACTGGCTCAACAAACTTGTTATAGTTGAAAGGATTTACAGCATTCATTCAGGACATGACCCAACAAGTTCTTCTGAGGGTCACTCAGAAAAAATTAGTCAAGAGCTAGTCAAGCATATTCAAGATTTAATATCTCTTGGGGTTAAGCCAGGTACAATTCTCTTAAAATCACACGAATGGTCAAAGGAAAAAGGGCATACGGATCTCAACAACCGAGCATATTTTGTTACCCCAAAAGACATTGAAAATATTCGGACATGTATGATGCGAAAAAATCAGCAACACAAAGATGATGCCAATAGTACAACACAACTTCTTGAGGGCGCTTTCAGAGACTGTGTTATTTTTTATCAGCCTTACAGTCCACAAACACATCTTGTCATAGTTCTACAAACACCATCCATGAGAGACAACCTTCAAGAATATGGAAGAGATATTGTTTTTATGGATGCAACACATGGCGTCAACCAGTATGGCTTTCCTTTATTTACATTAGTTGTCAGGGACAGTCATGGTCATGGCATACCCGTTGCCTATATCATCTTGGGAAATGAAAAGCAGGCCATGCTTCAGCTGGCACTGGAAAAGCTGAAACCAACATTTCCTGTATCTCCAAGGTAATACAAACAAATATACCAGTAAACAAATTAAATTAATATTATTACATAACGTTTTGGTACACAGTTCCTTAAAATTAAACTTTTTATGCATGCTTTTATTTCAGGTTCATTATTCAATTTATGAATTCAACTTAATGAATTATTCTTTTTTTTTCTTCTATTAACCAGAACAAACTTGTATTGATTTCTTAACCGCTGCATTATATGATTAGTCTACAGTAGGTGTTATCTCCTTGTTAACTAATGAACCTTATTGTAAAGTTTTACCTTATTTTCATTAGGTGCTTTATGGTTGATAAAGACCAGGCTGAAATCAATGCCATCCGTAAGGTATTCAACGAGTCACATGTTCTCCTCTGTTGGTACCATGTAACCCAAGTAAGTAAAGTACTAAGTTAATATTGAATGGAGACTGCTTAGATTTTTGCTCATTTTGCAATAAAAATATATTATTGTTGTGCTAAAATTTCAAATAAAAACAACAGTTAAAAATTTTTGGTTACTGGATGACACATAAGGTTTAGTGAGATTAATATGAATGGCCTAAAAATGAAGGTCATTTTGTTGTAAATTTTAAACAGTCATTTGTAACGTAAAGCTGCAAGACTTCTTGTCATCCGCTTCTAGTTATTTTTAGCTGTACAAAACAGCCTGTTAATGCTACTTGATATTGTAAACTGGTATTTTTTGCCATATTATTTTTTTAATGTATTGTTGGGTTCACTGTAACTGTAGACAATTGTTCACAATAATACTAGCCAAATGCATTAGACTATTTGAAGTCTCACCAGTTTAAATAAATAATTTTATATTTCCCCACCATTTATTACAAACAGGCAGTAACTCGTTGGCTGTCAAGATCTGAATCTGGTGTGAGTGGACCTGAAAAGGCAGATTCGAGAGCAAACATAATGCAGTTAATGTCGGAGCTGAAATCCTGTTCCACGGTGTGTTACTTTTCATTTGTTTTACAGAGAAAATATAGCTTGTAGTGTTTTTCAAAAGTTTTTCAATGGTAGCAAGCTATAATGTATATATGTGGTCATGCACCTTGCAGTATCTATAAAATGTTATTATTTTAACAGAATAAGATGGAAAAATAAAGAATGGAAAAGCGTAGTGCCAAACAGTAGTCCACAAACAGATGAATAAACAACGTCTTGCAGAGCATAGAGCCAAGAAAACCCCCAAAAAAGGATAAAAGATTTGCCACACTTTATTTGTGACCTCTGGACCATAAAATCCTGTGAGCTTTTTGGCCAGTTTTCGTGCAAGGTGCACTCCCTCTGAAAAAGTTTCCGTTCCATAATACCACCCCTGCGAGGCTCTGTTATGTGCTCTATAACTACGAAATTTAATTTCGAGATTGAATGAGATATCTTATATAACATAATAAGAGGGATCATAATTTTTTTATTTTAGTTCAGTCCTGAATAAAATATTTACAGATATTTACATGTAGTCCTAAACACAAAATAATAGCTAAATTTATAATAATGTTCAAAGGTGCATTTTTTATGTTATAATATACAAACATGAATTATTTCAGCCTATACTTTATGAGGTGGGTTATAGTTGTATTTACTGCAAATAGAATCAGTATGTTTGTTTATTCTATTATCATTCATATAGGCCTAAATGGCTTTAGTATAATCAATCAATCAAGTACATGACATTCTCAGTACACCAACTGCACACACTAGGGTTGAGGTCTTATGCCGAGGATTACCTTTATGACCTATAAATTCAGTTCTTACACTAATAACACAAAACAACATGATTTTCCTTGTCCATTTTTACAGGAACATGAATTCAAGAAAAAAGCTGAGATGTTTCACTGCAAGTTTAAAAACTTAAAAGATGTCTGCAAGTACTTTAGGAACCACTGGGAGCCAATTGGTCATCTTTGGTCTAACTTCGGAAGATGTTATAATCATGGAGACTCTGAAACAAACAATCTAATAGAACGGTATACATTTTTATGCATGTTCACCTCATTATTTATTAGTGGGCTAGCTGAAAGCTAGCAGTGTTTTGCGTATTTTTTTATTCGTTAAAGAGTACATTGCAATTTTTCAAACCTGTTGCTGCTCCTCATTCAACATACTGATCTCTCTGCTTTATTTCCTTTATAGCTTCTTCCACCGTTTAAAATACCAATTCCTCTGTGGCATCCGGAATCGTAGATTGGATCATTTGATTGATGTGCTACTAAACAAGACTGACAAGTACTTCAACATAATACAGGATTTGCAGTCTGCTGGGAGGGTCCATAACCCTCTGGAATGTAAAATGGAAGAAACAAAGAAGTCTGCTCAGAGGATGCTAGACAATGGTTGGGCCACAGCAGTTACCGCAGCTTCAACAGAAACATATGTATACAATGTTCCATCTGAAAATAATCCACATGTAGTTTACTGTGTATGCCCTGCAGAGCAGTTTTGCAGTTGTCTCGCTGGTACCAGGGGACGTACATGTAAGCATCTCATTTTATTAAGTCTTCTCACTTGTAGTGATGGTGAGACCTTTCCAGATATGGACACACAACTGCAAACCCATGCCAACAACTTGATTCAAAAGAATAAGTATAGCATTTCTACAAAGCCTCAAAAAACACTAGAGGTTGAAAGCTTATTTGGAAGAGCAGTATCAAAACCATGTATAGTGACGAATGTATGTGACTGCTGTACTTTCTCATATCATAAAAAATGTGCTTGTCTACTACTTGCAAAAGGACTTTTAAATGAGATGAGTGAGACGACATCAAACCATGCAATTAACATTTCAGTGGAGCCTATACAGGATGAAAATGCAGATGAAGATAGGCGTAGTACAACTATCAGGAAACTGGAAAGCATTTTGAAGACTCTACAGACATGGGAGAGAATTCCTGAGGACATTGCCCATAAAGTCAATGAACTAGAAGTGCAAACAAAGGAAGAAAATATAAACTTTAAAAGATTTGTGCGACTTTGTGATGAGGACAAGTCACGTAAAATACGCCCACTATTTGCAAACAGAAAAAGGAAGACTGACAGAAACAGCGCCCCAGAGATGAGGACAGATGTTACATCAAGTTTCCCTATTAAATCAAGAAGAAAACACAAAGCAATCAGTGGTCCAAAAAGATAATAGAAATAAGGTTTGAGAAGTACTTTTTATTCAAAGGCAGTTTTGCCATTTTAACAAACGTTTGTACTTGTTCTCCACTATGAGTCCTGCAGTAATTAGTAAAATAAAACGAAATAAAAGCCTTGTTAAATATCAAATAAAGTTATTGAGCATTTGTTTTTTGTACATGTGTGCAGGAATATGGGTGCTATTCATTCATTTTAAAGAGTCCTCTAAAAAGGAAAAGAAAACCTCAGCTGCTGTAGGCCCAAAGCGGTGAGTGGCCAAATCCAGCTCAGATTCAGGACCAAGGTTTTCCACATTCCTCCGCATTTGTTCAATGCTCCTCCTGTAAATAAATTAAAATGTTCATGTTACTACCAAGAATTGTTACTCTGTAGCAATAGCCCCATATTGTTAAAAGCACTATATAAATGAAGGAAGGTGACCTAGACTTGAGGATCATATGGAATTGCAATATGCATGACATAATCATTCTCATGTTGATTAATTGACCTCTTGATACAGGGACTAGACAGCAGACTGAAAAAGTTTGTACAATGGTAATGTTAGAATAAAATGCATATTAGGCCAACTTAAGTTTAACAAAGGGCAAAAACATCTCCAAAAAGATTAGATTTTCTGTCAACCGAACAGTTCTATAACGTCAATGCACCCTCTATTTGTACTTCAAGATCTGTCGTGATCCACGCTGCTACCATCATTTCCTAATATGACCTCAGAGGCCTGCAATCCTATACACTATATAGCCCTTTTTAACACAGAGATTCCAGAAAATACATGGATAATGTGACTCAGGGTTTATTCCGGGATTGTTTGATTTTGGTTCATTCACACTGCCAGTATTTGTCCGGAATCTGTGCATGCGTTCACACAACCCATAAAGATCCCGTGAGACCTGTGATGCCGATGTGACATGTAATGCCTCCAGCGTCTTAAGTTTGCTTATAAGCTGCGATTTCTCTCTCGCTAGTGCATTTTTTTTTCTCTGAATCGATCGTAAACTAGCGCATTAAGTACCGTTTCACTAGCTGGCGAACGATCCCAGCTTCAGCGTCTTCACTATGACACGCACCTTACGGCATTGATTACGGCTTTTGTTCACACAGAGTGCGCGTTCCAGGACTGATACCGGCAATGTTACTAGGTCCCCAACCCGGGATAGATCCCGGCATCAATCCAGGGATGTGTTTGCGTTCACACAGGAGGCACTCTGGCAATTTCCCGGGATCAACACGCTGTGTGAAAGGGGCTCGTAGTGATTCGGGGTGTATAAATAAAATGAGAGTGTAGAAATCAAGATATTCTAAGACAAGCCACAACATACAGATAGGGGACTTACACAGACACACTTACAGTGTTGCTGGGATGTCCTCTTCTGGTATACCAGCAAGTAGTGTATCCTTCGGCACATGTTTGGCCAGTGCCATGCCAAACCCATTGGCTAGGTCTTCTGCTCTCCCTCTGTTAAAGTGCTGAATATTGTTAGCTTTGTCTTCGCTTTTCTAGGCTGCTGCAAGACATTGGGTGGAACATCTTTTTGCCAACCTATGTATGAACAAGTACAGTGTCACAGATGCAAAGCATGAGAGCAAGGCTTTCTAAATATCAATAATGTACTGTACCATGCCTATCAATAGCCACGAGGGGCAGAGTGGCAAACTCCATATGACTTTCTATCTTCTTTTATACTTAAATGTATTCATACAATAGAAATACAAACCCTTATCAACATGCGGAACATGTTTGTGGACATGTTTTCTCCTTTGACCCTCCTCCTCAACTCATCTTCATCTACCTGGTAGCTCTTTCCTTGTGCTGTTAGCCTTCCTAAAACTTTGTACACTTTCCTTTCTTTTTCCTCCACTCCCTCATCTTCCCTATGTCTTTCTTCATTGCGTTGCGCATGCATCTCTTCCTCCTTGTCCTCCATTTCTTCCTCACTGCAAACGGCCATAGGTTTTCCTATGGCCTCCAACATGGACATAACAGTCTCTTCTGTTCAAAAAATATGTCAGAACTCATGTCAACATTACAGGTTTACAATGTGGGACAGTCTACAAAAATGTAATTACTAGCAAACATTTCTATCAATTGAAGAGGAATGCCACTCCTTTATAAGAATTGACATACATGTTTGTTCTTTATATGTCCCAGGGCAGAGCAAGTAAACAATATTTGTTTCTTTCATCTACTTGTTTCTTTCATCTAGATTTTTTCATCTACCCAGTCCCCTTGACTGGTGAGTGTGTGTATATAGATGCATAGAGTGAGCTTTGCTTTGACCTGCTTTATCTTGCCTTTACAGTGCACTGACCAGCATAATTTATGAATGGAATACTTGAAAAACAAATTGGCTGTCCCAGGTGAAGTGACTATAGTAGTGTAAATGGCATACAGCCAAAGTTCAGTTAAGTCAGAAAGCATGCAAGAATTTTAATTTGTTACCCTGTTGTAGTACAAAGCCATCGGCAGATCCAGAGGGTTGGTCTAACAGGTCTGGGTCAGCTGTGTAAAAAGAAACAAGATATAAAAGTGTGAGATTATCTAAAAGATAACCTTTTTATAGTGAGTTAGAGAGTGTTTCAGTGAGTAAGTAAGTGTTTGTTTGTTTGTTTGTTTGTTTGAGTGAGTGAGTAGTAAGTGTTTGAGAGAGTGAGTGAGTAGTTGAGTGAGTGTGTGGTTGAGTGAGTGAATGAGTGTTTGAGTGATTGAATGAGTGTTTGTTTGATTGAATGAGTGTTTGTTTGAGTGAATGAATGTTTGAGTGAGTGAATGTTTGAGAGTGATTGAGTGAGTGAATGTTTGAGTGAGAGTGATTGAGTGAGTGAATGTTTGAGTGAGTGAATGTTTGAGTGAGAGTGATTGAGTGAGTGAATGTTTGAGTGAGTGAATGTTTGAGTGAGAGTGATTGAGTGAGTGAATGTTTGAGGTAGAGTGATTGAGTGAGTGAATGTTTGAGTGAGTGAATGTTTGAGTGAGAGTGATTGAGTGAGTGAGTGATAGAGTGAGTGAGTGAGTTTGAGTGAGAGTGATTGAGTGAATGTTTGAGTGAGAGTGATTGAGTGAGTGAATGTTTGAGTGAGTGAGTGAGTGAGTGAGTGGGTTTGAGTGAGAGTGATTGAGTGAATGTTTGAGTGAGAGTGATTGAGTGAGAGTGATTGAGTGAGTGAGTGATAGAGTAAGTGAATGTTTGAGTGAGTGAGTGAGTGAGTGAGTGGGTTTGAGTGAGAGTGATTGAGTGAATGTTTGAGTGAGAGTGATTGAGTGAGTGAATGTTTGAGTGAGAGTGATTGAGTGAGAGTGATTGAGTGAGTGAGTGAGTGATGGAGTGAGAGTGATTGAGTGAATGTTTGAGTGAGAGTGATTGAGTGAGTGAATGTTTGAGTGAGAGTGATTGAGTGAGAGTGATTGAGTGAGTGAGTGAGTGATGGAGTGAGTGAATGTTTGAGTGAGTGAGTCAGTGAGTGGGTTTGAGTGAGAGTGATTGAGTGAGTGAGTGATAGAGTGAGTGAATGTTTGAGTGAGTGAGTGAGTGAGTGAGTGAGTGATTTAGGGGGGATTGAGTGAGTGATTGAGTGAGTGAATGTTGAGAGTGATTGAGTGAGTGATTGAGTGAGTGATTGAGTGAGTGAATGTTTGAGTGAGAGTGATTGAGTGAGTGATGTTTGAGTGAGTGATTGAGTGAGTGAGATGTTTTGAGTGAGTGATTGGTGAGTGAGTGAATGGAGTGAGTGATTGAGTGAGTGAATGTTTGAGTGAGGTGAGTGATTGAGTGAGTGAATGTTTGAGTGATGTGATGAGTAAGTGATGTTTGAGTGAGTGATTGAGTGAGTGTGTTGAGTGAGTGATGTTGAGAGGTGATTGAGTGAGTGATTGAGTAGTGAATGTTTTGAGTGAGAGTGAGTGATTGAGTGAGTGAATGTTTGAGTGAGTGATAATGATGTGAGTGAATGTTTGAGTGAGTGAGTTGATGTGAGTGAATGTTTGAGTGAGTGAATGTTTGAGTGAGTGATTGTGAGTGATTGAGTGAGTGAATGTTGATGAGAGTGAGTGATTGAGAGTGAGTGAATGTTTGAGTGAGTGATTGAGTGAGTGATGTGAATTGAGTGAGTGATTGAGTGAGTGTGAATGTTTGAGTGAGAGTGAGTGATGGAGTGAGGTGATGTGAATGTTTGAGTGAGTGAATGAGTAGTGAATGTTTGAGTGAGTGATTGAGTGAGAGTGATTGAGTGAGTGAATGTTTGAGAGTGATTGAGTGAGTGATTGAGTGAGTGATTGAGTGAGTGAATGTTTGAGTGAGAGTGAGTGATGAGTGAGTGATGTTTGAGTGAGTGAATGAGTGAGTGAATGTTTGAGTGAGTGATTGAGTGAGTGAATGTTTGAGTGAGTGAATGTTTGGGAGTGGTGAGTGAGTGATTGAGTGAGTGAATGTTTGAGTGAGTGATTGAGTGAGAGATTGAGTGAGTGAATGTTTGAGTGAGTGAATGTTTGAGTGAGTGAGTGAGTGAGTGTTTGAGTGATTGAATGAGTGTTTGTTGAAATGAGTGTGAGCGAGTGAGTGCGTATGAGTGAGTGCGTATGAGTGAATGATCGAGTGTGTGTGTGTGTGTGTGTGTGTGTGTGTGTGTGTGTGTGTTGTTTGTTTAAGTGAGTGATTGCGTGAGTGAATGAGTGATTGTTTGAGTGAGTGAGTATTTGTTTGAGTGAGAGTATATGTGATGCGATCTGGGAAAACCCACCACATGGTGAAATTTGACATATTACAGGTTTTGCGATCATATTAAAGCTTGGTTCAAGCCCTTTCCAAATCTGTTTTTATTTCTTTTATAGTTTGTCTGTAACAAAAGTTATGGTTATCTGAAGTCGGCTGATCGATGTGATTTTCAGAAATGGAATTTTGAGAAAAACAGGTTTAAATAACTGTCACGTCCTGCTAGCGGGACGACGGGCGCTCTTTTTTTATTGCCTTTTATTCATATCACATATTTTAGTAATAATCATAGATTAGGTATCATTCAAAAGCTTACAAACTCAAATTTCATCCTGTAAATACCGTTTTGAAATTGGGCGATTGAGAGGCGAGCAAGGTCTTTTAAACGAGCAGCTTCAGACTCTGTTGTTCTCTTGTGCTCCGCATCACATAATGCTGGATAAAAATAAATAAATAAAAACTTGCGTGCCGTTGTAGTTTACACAGGACTGGCGGGACCTTTATTCTGTTATGTGGTTTATTTTGATAGGAGAAACTGTCTTTGTAGTGTTAAGAGAAGGAGAACTAAATAGCCGTTGTTGTTGTTTTTTTGCACCTCCGCTCCGCGCGTGTTCTTAAAGAGAAAGACACGTCTTTTCAGCTTGCCACTATAAATCGCTATTTTTCTGCACTAATCTAGTGAATTTTCACTAGATATACTCAGAGATGATAAACAAGATGTTATAGAATAATAATTTATTGAAAACCCAAATTTGACCATAAACTGACATTCAATCTATTTTTAGACTTTACTGAAAATGTACAAGCGCAACATCCGACGGGTTTTCCCAGATCGCATCACATATGTACATGTATGTATACATGTACTCTATGCATCTATATACACACACTCACCAGTCAAGGGGACTGGGTAGATGAAAAAAATATATAAATAAGAAATTGCCTTTTTTTCTGTTAAAGTAGACATTTCATAGACATTAGTTCAGTTAAGTCAGAAAGCATGCAACAATTTAATTTGTTACCCTGTTGTAGTACAAAGCCATCTGCAGATCCAGAGGGTTGGTCTAACAGGTCTGGGTCAGCTGTGTAAAAAGAAACAACATATAAAAGTGTAAGATTATCTAAAATATAACCTTTTTATAGAGAGAGAGTGTTTCAGTGAGTAAGTAAGTGTTTGTTTGAGTGAGTGAGTGAGTGAGTAGTAAGTGTTTGAGAGAGTGTTGAGTGAGTGTTAGTTTGAGTGATTGAATGAGTGTTGAGTGAGTGAGTGTTTGAGTGATTGAATGAGTGTTTGTTTAACTGAGTGAGTGAGTGAGTGAGAGAGTGAGTGAGTAAGAGAGAGTGAGAGAGTGAGAGTTAGTTTGAGTGATTGAATGAGTGTTTGTTGAAATGAGTGATTGATTGATTGAGGGAGTGAGTGCGTGAATGAGTGTATGTTTGAGTGAATGTGAGTTTGAGTGAGTGTGTGTGTGTGTGTGTGTGTGTGTGTGTGTGTTTGTTAAAATGAGTAATTGAGGGAGTGAGTGCGTGAATGAGTGTTTGTTTGAGTGAATGTGAGTTTGAGTGAGTGTGTGTGTGTTTGTTAAAATGACTAATTGAGGGAGTGAGTGCATGAATGAGTGTTTGTTTGAGTGAATGTGAGTTTGAGTGAGTGAGTGAGTGTGTGAATGTGTGTTTGAGTGAGTAAGTGATCCGAGTGGTTGGTTGTGTGTGTGTGTGTGTGTGTGTGTGTGTGTGTGAATGAGTGTTTGTTTGAGTGAATGTGAGTTTGAGTGAGTGTGAGTGTGTGTGTGTGTGTGCATATGTGTGCGTGTGTGTGTGTGTGTGTGTGTGTGTGTGTGTGTGTGTGTGTGTGTGAGTGAGGTTGAGTGAGTGAGTGTTTGAGTGAGTATGTGAGTGTTTGTTTGTTTGAGTGAGTGTTTGTTTGTTTGTTTGTTTGTTTGAGTGAGTGTTTGTTTGAGTGAGTATGTGAGTGTTTGTTTGTTTGAGTGAGTGAGTGAGTGAGTGTTTGAGTGAGTGTTTGTTTGAGTGGTGAGTGAGTGAGTGAGTGAGTGAGTGAGTGAGTGAGTGAGTGAGTGAGTGAGTGAGTGTTGTTTGTGTTGAGTGAGTGAGTGATGAGTGAGTGAGTGAGTGAGTGTTTGTTTGAGTGATTTAATGAGTGTTTGTTGAAATGAGTGATTGATTGAGTGTGTGTGTGTGTGTGTGTGTGTGTGTGTGTGTGTGTGTGTGTGTGTGTGTGTGTGTGTGTGTGTGTGTCTGTCTGTATGTGTGTGAGTGAGTGAATGAGTGAGGGAATATTGTTTGAGTGAGTGAGAGTGATTGAGTGAGTGAGTGAATGAATGAATGAGTGAGTGATTGAGTGAGTGAGTGAATGAGTGAGTGAATATTTGTTTGAGTGAGAGAGAGTGATTGAGTGAGTGAATGAATGAATGAATGAGTGAGTGAGTGAGTGAGTGAGTGAATGAGTGAGTGAATATTTGTTTGAGTGAGTGAGAGTGATTGAGTGAGTGAGTGAATGAATGAATGAGTGAGTGATTGAGTGAGCGAGTGAATGAGTGACTGAATATTTGTTTGAGTGATCATATGTACATGTATGTATACATGCACTATGCATCTATATACACGCACTCACCAGTCAAGGGGACTGGGTAGATGAAAAAAAAATTTTAATAAGAAATTGCCTTTTTTCTGTTAAAGTAGACATTTCATAGACATTAGTACAGGGTCAGGTAGTAGAGTCCACTTTGTTATAAGATAACTTCTGCGATTCTCTGTTTTACCTTGACATATGTAGCACACGTGTGTGGTTGCACACTCTACGTGCATCACTGCCCCACAGGTACATGCCTCCTGTTAAAACAAAACAAAGAGAAAAATCACACCACATATTCGTAACAGGTCGGTAAATTATTATACATGTCAGGTACAGAAATTATGTATACTTGTGGCGAGCAGGACGAGGCCGCGGGACGTGAGAGAACGGCGTGAGGCCGGTGCGTGATTGATAATGAGCGACACCTGCGAGACACACCGGTCTCGTATTTCTCACGGAGGAGCGGAAGCATAAAGGAGGAGCGACGACAGGGAAGATCGAGAGAGGAACAGGCCTGAGTTTGTTGTGTTTTAGTTCTGTTCTGTGTAGCCAGCAGTCATCTGCGAGGGGCTGCTGACAGTTATTTTTGTTTTTGTATTTGCTTTATTTTATGATTGTTGATTGTTCGCCGGTTCCCACCTCCTTCTTCCCTGAATCTTAAACATTGCTACAATACTATATATGAAAAGTTTCCATCCATAATGATTATCATTATTCCATAATGATTATGCTTAAATAAGACATGCAGAATATCACTTTCATATGTGAAAACCGCACTTACTGTCTTTCTTCCTGAAACATTTTTGGCACAAATTCCACATTTTTTTGTTCGATCTGTAAATATATACAGGATATACATATTTATAAATATATTCTTTTTTGCTTATTAAAGGCAAATATTTGAATTTTTGACCACTTGCCCCATTTACAGTTTCATAGACTGATGAAAAAGAATTATATGATATATATTTTTTCTCTGAACAATTAATGCTGTTCTACATCCACATTTCTGACTACCTAACCACAAAACAAACAATTGGACTTTTCAAGCCTGTACAAAAAGCTCTGAAACCTACTTCACTGTGCACTCATACACTTTGGTTTATGGATTAATTAATATATATATATATATATATATATATATATATATATATATATATATATATACACTCACCTAAATGATTATTAGGAACACCATACTAATACTGTGTTTGACCCCCTTTCGCCTTCAGAACTGCCTTAATTCTACGTGGCATTGATTCAACAAGGTGCTGAAAGCATTCTTTAGAAATGTTGGCCCATATTGATAGGATAGCATCTTGCAGTTGATGGAGATTTGTGGGATGCACATCCAGGGCACGAAGCTCCCGTTCCACCAAATCCCAAAGATGCTCTATTGGGTTGAGATCTGGTGACTGTGGGGGCCATTTAGGTACAGTGAACTCATCGTCATGTTCAAGAAACCAATTTGAGAAACAATGCTCAGGTAGGCCGTGGCATTTAAATGATGCCCAATTGGCACTAAGGGGCCTAGAGTGTGCCAAGAAAACATCCCCACACCATTACACCACCACCAGCAGCCTGCACAGTGGTAACAAGGCATGATGGATCCAGGTTCTCATTGGCCCTCATTTATCATTCTTGCGTAGAAACGGGCGTATATGTTGGCGTAAGATTATGCTTACACTCCTCTCACCGCCTGATGTATGAAGCTGTGCGTACCTTTGAAATCCTGGTGTACGCAATACCTGTCCTTGATAAATGCAGTGGCTGAAAACGATCGTCATTAGAATAACACGCCTCTAAATATTCAAGTCTCCGCTTCCCCCACGCCCTCATTTTACGCCATGGACACACGGAAGACGGCAAAGAAGAGAAACTTCTCCGACCTGGAGATCAAATGACCTATCACAATGCATTATTTTACAGCACGTGTTTTGAAACAATTAGCATTTAATATCGTATCATGTACAATAGTGATGATGATGTGATGTGGAGTAGCCTACCATTCATTCACATTAATAATTGCATGTCCATTTGTAATATTCTTATTCGTGTTCGCATTTATGAGGAAAAAACAATGATACGGACATGAGCGCTCTAAAAGCGGCACTAAAATATATTTTAAAACTTTCACAGAGACATCAAACATAAAGCACAAAACCTTTCTTTAAACTGAATTTCGTTTTGTATTAATTGTATCTTAATTTTAAACAATGTTTCGTCAACCAATTAGGCCTACCTGGATTTAACAAATAGGAAAGTAAATAGCAGATGATATGAAACGGAGGACGCGTGAACTGAGCTCATCTCATAAATAAACCGAAACTCAGCATATAAGGTGCCTCAGACATGTCTACTTTTAAACAGAACAATTCAAAACGAAAGAAAACAGACTGCAGACTGCTCTCTGCTTATGTAATCTGAAATGTGCATTTCTCTCTGGCGCGTTCACTACTGCGAAGATCGCGATTCAGCATCTCAACTTCATCTTTGCAGCCGACACAAAGAAAACACTTCTTTATTAATAAACAATTAAAATATCTCCTTGCTATATTTTACATATTCATAATCATTACTTTTGCCGGTTCTTTGTGACAGATTTTTACACTGAAGTTTATAATTAGCCTATGTTGTTGTTGTTGTTTTTTTGTCATATGTTTTAGTTTGTCAGCGCATTTTGTGGTGTTAGGAATTGTGTTTCTGCGCGTT
Source organism: Chrosomus eos (assembly GCA_036326025.1). Lineage (NCBI taxonomy): Eukaryota > Metazoa > Chordata > Actinopteri > Cypriniformes > Leuciscidae > Chrosomus > Chrosomus eos. The sequence goes on along the minus strand of CM070824.1, from coordinate 43,626,982 downwards.
TCCGCACTAACTCAAACGTGCGTACACCACCTCCTGAGCTGGCGTGGGATTTGAGCGTGCCGTACGGCAACGTCCATATTGATAAATCTCAAAGTCACCGTGGTTTAGGGTGTACGCCAGGTGTACGCTCGAAATTTGGTGTACGCACTTTTGATAAATGAGGGCCATTCTGTTTACGCCAAATTCTGACTCTACCATCTGAATTTCTCAACAGAAATCGAGACTCATCAGACCAGGCAACATTTTTCCAGTCTTCAACTGTCCAATTTTGGTGAGCTCTTGCAAATTGTAGCCTCTTTTTCCTATTTGTAGTGGAGATGTGTGGTACCCGGTGGGGTCTTCTGCTGTTGTAGCCCATCCGCCTCAAGGTTGTGCGTGTTGTGGCTTCACAAATGCTTTGCTGCATACCTCGGTTGTAACGAGTGGTTATTTCAGTCAAAGTTGCTCTTCTATCAGCTTGAATCAGTCGGCCCATTCTCCTCTGACCTCTAGCATCAACAAGGCATTTTCGCCCACAGGACTGCCGCATACTGGATGTTTTTCCCTTTTCACACCATTCTTTGTAAACCCTAGAAATGGTTGTGCGTGAAAATGCCAGTAACTGAGCAGATTGTGAAATACTCAGACCGGTCCGTCTGGCACCAACAACCATGCCACGCTCAAAATTGCTTAAATCACCTTTCTTTCACATTCTGACATTCAGTTTGGAGTTCAGGAGATTGTCTTGACCAGAACCACACCCCTAAATGCATTGAACCAACTGCCATGTGATTGGTTGATTAGATAATTGCATTAATGAGAAATTGAACAGGTGTTCCTAATAATCCTTTAGGTGAGTGTATATATATATATATATATATATATATATATATATATATATATATATATATATATATATATATATATATATATATATATATAGAGTGGCCTGTTACTTTACTTTTTTGACTAACAAAGGAGACAAGTGACATGATACTTATCTCCAGTATCATTCAACAACATAGAAATATGGCAAGGGCCTAAAATTCTGAACTTTAAATATATATTTATACCTATTGATAACATTTCAATCAATAAGGCACATACCTAAAGACTGAAACAAAAGTGAGGCCAGGCGCATTCTCTCTTGTTGTATTGCAGGGCACTGAAAGGAGGTAATGCAGCCACCAGACTTCATGAATTCAGTGGCAAACTTGGAGGAAGAGAGAAAAAAAGACAGAAAAAAAGGATATTTATCTAGAGGTGTGCCGGTTTCAGAATTGGTGATGACGGTTATAACGTGAGTCAAATGTGACGGTTCATAACATAACCGTTTATTTAAGTTGATTTAAAATTAACAGCAAGACAACTAGAAGAAGTGAATGTGCTTTCCATTAAATGAACCACACACAGTAAACAAATCCCTAAAAAAAAAAAAAAAAAAACTTTGCAATGAACCTGCTTTGTTTTAAATAAATCACACACAGTAGGCTAAGCAAAACCTTTAAAAAAAAAACCTTTGCAATGAACTTTGCAATTTAGACGCGCAAACTGGGTGCTGGTGCTGTGAGACGTACATTCTCGGGCAGATTAGGCTTGAAGTAGTTCATCCTCGGATGCGGCGCTGCGCGTGCTGCTGTTACAAAACAACGGTGCATTCAGCCAAACGAACGTGGTCTTGCCGGTCTTATGCACCCAACGCATCATTTTTGCCGCGCACCTTCGCGCTTGTGCGGACGCGTCGAGTATAAACAAGGCTTTAACAAGGCGCGCGCTTTGATCGGTCTCCCGAATCATCTCCAGCAGTGCAGCCTCCGAAGCACCACTAACTCCGCCTCCGTTTCCCTCGTAAGCTGATATTAGTATTTAAACATCCTTTATGATTAAAAATGTTTGTAAAAAATATTTTAATAACACGGTTTTGGCGGTTATAGAGTTCTAATGACGGTGTTCAACTATAACCGTCGGTCTCACGGTTATATAATAACCGTCCGTCACAGCCCTATATTTATCACTAAATATAAAATCAGACAAGTATTGGCTCTTTAAGTACAAGGGTAGATTATATATGATAATAGGTTTAAATTACATTGGTTGACACATGCCTGCAGTGATTTACACTGGGTAACAGAAATTAACTTACTGCAAGTGTGTGGATACCACATGACACGGAATCGGTTTGCAAATTGTGTTTTGTGGTTTTAATGTTCCACTCTCCTTTCACTCCCCTTGAAGCTGCGAATGCACTGTAATAACAAAAAATAATCAATCACCACTAACATCCAACTCCAACAGTTCATTTTAACATAAATATTTTGTAATCATCTACTCATACCCATGTCAGTCAAAACTGTATTTCAGTTGTTGCGTAAAAGGACTTAATGAGGTAACAGTGTTAATAAAGGTTAGGTACTGCCATTTTATATAATTTGGCCCTTGTAGTAGATTTTAGCCTATTAGACGACTGATATCACTATAGTACACAAAACAATAAATACCTACCACCAGTGTTGAGCAACTGCTTGGCACTGCCACTCGGTCTCTCCAAAGGAGTTGAAGTAGGTGATGCACTTTCTGTCAACATTGCAATGCTAAAACAGAAATATTTGAAGTTATAATAATACCATAAGACACTTATTGCAATACCATTCACTCTGCCTTCTGGCCCTGAAGCCAAGTTCCATGGTCCAACACCTCATACCAGCAGAAAATTGCACCAGAATACATGTGAGTTTGGAGTACTAGGCGTTCCAGGGACATGACAAACACTCATGTGAGATGCAGCTCATCACAGTGTTAATCTTTTTTATTCATAATTTGAGCATGTAATAAAAATAGTTTTTTGTATTTTGCTTTAAAGTTGTAATATGTTAATCTTAACATACTTAAGATGCAAGCATAACATTTTAGTCAGATTTGTTAACTATCATGGGTTTTTGGTGTTTGTAAACCACGCACATTGTTACATAAAACATTTGGAAGTGGTGATAGGGCAGATAACTACGATTTTTGTATAAAGACAAATTGGAATCCACATATGAAAATGATTTTTCCTTAAAAACGTTTGACTCACAAAAAAGCTCCAGTGATTGCCACCCTCAAGATAAGCGCCAAATATCTCTGTTGTCCCGTTAAAAATGTTATTCTGTAATTCAGAGAAATAGAATAGAAATTAAAGGAATAAAATAACCTAGTGCATGACAATCATATAGAATCTGATTGCTGTTTAATTAAGCTTACTGAAACATAGCAGCAGCTATTCATTAACATAATACCAAACAAAAAAAATGCAGGTCAGTGACAAATCATTTAATCTTCCTTACCTTGAGAAAATAATGGCTCTTTGCCCTTTTTGATCCGTCCAGAATTTTTGTGAGTGCCTGAGAATTTACATGCACAACCCCTGGGTGATCCTGATTTAAGGTAGAGGGATAAAATATTTTCCAACTTTCTTCAGAGTTGAAGAAATAAATATGTTTCAAATCAATTATATATTGTATAATATAATTCAAATTATTGGTGGTAAAATTACACTTACCTTGCTAAGGACATTACATATGGAATCCATGACCTGAAAATTTAAAGGGAAAACGTGAGGTAAAATAATTTAACTGCTCTATATTTTGAGTCAAATAGAAATGTTGTAAGTCAAAGTCATTTATCATCAGTCCTGTTCTAGCCTGGACTTTTAAGGTAGAAAATGCCTAGATGTCAGAGGCATGTTTTGGTGCTAGACAAGAGCCAATCCCCCAAGCATGCTATTTATTTTTTTTATGCATTCTGGGGTTAAGTTCCCAGTTTGTTTATGTATTTCAGCATCTGACTAGCAAAAAAAAAAAAAGTCTTTGTGAACCCCATGAAGAACAGAGCTAAATGCTAATCAGAGGCCATGGTTGTTTGTTTTGCTTGTAGGGTAAGTGGACAGGAAATAAGTGCAAGAATGTACATATCTTACTGTAAGGATGTTAAATTACCTCATCAGAAACCTCGTTGTCCTCCATTAAAGTTTTAAAACTTTCCACTTGTAGATTGTATGGCCCTACACTTCCTATGGTGAACTTTGGCCTTTTATTTTGGAGACACCTTAATGCCTTATCTACAAAGATGAAAAATAATTATTAGATGACACATTTTGCAAGCACATTGGGCTTTCATTAACAATAAAACTGTCAGTAAATCAAATAAATCAATACAAATAAAATGTTTTAGTCTCAAATCAATACAATTTAAAATGCCCATCTGATAACATTGCAAATGTATGTTTATAACAACATGCTGTGCGAAGTTGCTTCTCTTGTAGCTTACAAAGAAGCAGCCTCTCCCCCAAATGCCAGCAAGGTATACATTGTTTTAGATTTGAAAACATGTTAAAAATGAAACAGTTAAATTGCATTAAATAAAGTAAAAAAATAAAATAAAAAATCATACCTTCCATTGTGTGCTGCTATTGCCACTTGGTGTCCTTTATCCTAAAAATACAGAACCAATGATAAAGACTTAGCCTATTATAAATGTGATTATTTTACAGATAGGTCTACTGTGAGGTTATATCACCAGGGAAGCAATTGTTGGAGCACATTTTATTATATTTTATTATACATGAGGACAATATCATGTTATAGAATAAATCAGTGACGACTTGGTCAACATATTCATATGATGGTCTGAGGACAACATCATGTTACAGAATAAATCGGTGACGACTTGAGGTTAGGGCTGTTCGATTCCGGATTTTTTGGAATCGATTCCGATTCCGATTCCTGTTTCTGGAATCGAAAAGAATCGATTCCAAGAATCGATTCCACACTGTTATTTTCGATTCTTTTTTTTTTTAAATACCAACACCGTGTCAAACATTGTCACGTCTTTTACCGTGCCACGGACCACGGTGCCACACAGCGAGAAACTTTGTACACCTGGCGTGACAAGCGAGACGTATTGCGTGCTGTTCTGTCATAAATAAAACGAGGCATTTACTTCGGGGATTTGTCACGCGTTTGGGCAGTCATGGCCTAATGGTAACAGAGTTGGACTGGTGACCCAAATGTTGCTGGTTCGATTCCAGTACCGGCAGGAATATGACTGAGGTGTCCTTGAGCAAGGCACCTAACCCCCAATTGCTCCCCGGGCGCCACTCAAGGCTGCCCGCTGCTCCGGGTGTGTGTATTCACGTTTGCAGTGTGTGTGTGTTCACTACTCACTACTCTGCTCCTAATGTGTGTGCACTTACTTGGATGGGTTAAATGCAGAGGTCAAATTCCAAGTATGGGTTACCATACTTGGCCATCACGTGTCACTTTCACTTTCACTTTCACTTTTCACTTTCACGCGTGCTTCCTGCGTCAGGTGTAGACAGACACAGTGTAAAGACTATGAATATGTTCACCATATAGCCTATATGGTAGATTCTATTTATATACATAGGCCTAATACACACACGTACACACGAGAGAAACCGAAGTGTCCGAGCATTAGAAATTAATTGGTGCATGGTAATATATAATTACTAATGAGGCACGGAAGTTTGATTTATGGACAACAATAATCAGAAGGCTACAAATGTCTTATTTAATAAATATAAATAATTCGAACACATAAACATTCAAATGGTGGATTAAATAAGATTGGATTTATGTAGTAGGCCTAAGATTTCATAACTAATCACTGCACCACAACCAGGTTTTACAGTTCTTAAGCATAAAAAAAACAATAGCTGCGTCCCAATGTGCATACTATGCCCTAAATAGTATTGAAAATTACTAATGTCACATACTATTTAGGATGGATAGTATGCACATTGGGACGCAGCTAATGACTCTGAATTTTATTCACTGACATCGGGATGTTGTCAGTGCAAGTCGGTATCACGAGAGCTGTGGAGATGATCATTCTGCAATTAACCAGGGCAGTGTTGGGAAAGTTCATTTTCTACATGAACTAGTTCAAAGTTCAGTTCACAACTTTTAAATAAACTAGTTCAGTTCATAGTTCATATAGCCTACTTCAAAAAAATGAACTATAGTTCATAGTTCTTTTTTTTCATATGTTGCTGCGAGCAATTATTATTATTGCCACAGCCCATATACAACCACAGAGCAATTATTTTATCGACTGGCAAAGTTTGCACAGAAATGTAAGATTTTTCCCATCCTCACCGACCTTGTCATAAAACTCGTAACTTAAATAAATAAATAAATAAAACTTGTCATAAAACCTTGCCTCCTCGCTCGCTGCTTTGTCGACGACATGCTGCTTTTTGTTTTGATGACGCATGCGGCGGTGCGCGACACTGGTGGCTGATGTTGCCAGATTGGGGTTTTTTTTCGCTACATATTAAGGCCTGTTTACGGTGTGTTTTAGCTGGGTTTTCGCCTGGAAGGCTCTAGAAATCTGGCACCCTATTGAACAAAGTTAAACTGAGAGAGCGCGCGTTCACAGACACCAGAATGAACGCGTTAACGTTCATCAGGCAGTAATTCAGTAAGTTCAGTTCACGTTCAGCACTGTTTGGTGGTTTGTAAAAGGCTGTGAACTAGCTGGCCTAATCATTTATTTAGTCTGAACTTTATTGCTTTACAGGTGACGTCTGAAGTGATTGTGTTGACAAATTAAATCTTAAAAAAAAAAATCTTAGAGAGGAGTCGATTCCCCTTAATGGAATCGATTCCAACCTTTGGAATCGATTCTCAATTCCCAACGCCTCGGAATCGAGGAATCGATTCTTTTTGGAATCGATTCCCAGCCCTACTTGAGGTTAACATATTCATATGATGGTCTGAGGACAACATCATGTTATAGAATAAATCGGTGACGACTTGAGGTCAACATATTCATATGATGGTCTGAGGACAACATCATGTTATAGAATAAATCGGTGACGACTTGAGGTCAACATATTCATATGATGGTCTGAGGACAACATCATGTTATAGAATAAATCGGTGACGACTTGAGGTCAACATATTCATAAGATGGTCTGAGGACAACATGTTACAGAATAAATCGGTGACGACTTGAGGTCAACATATTCATATGATGGTCTGAGGACAACATCATGTTACAGAATAAATCGGTGACGACTTGAGGTCAACATATTCATATGATGGTCTGAGGACAACATCATGTTAAAGAATAAATCGGTGATGACTTGAGGTCAACATATTCATATGATGGTCTGAGGACAACATCAGAATAAATAAGCCAATTCAAACGTTTCTCCCTGGATTTCGCAGCGAATCGCGCTGCACTGTCTGACCAAGCTAAATGGTCAGTGCGACGCGCAAATTCTAGCAGCTAACGCAACGTTACTTAATTAAACGAGATTTTAGGAAATGGCAACATATGCAGTGCAAGCGCTAACAAACAGTCGCATCGGCAGAAATGAGCTTGGTTTAGCCGTAAACCCAGCTCATTTTCTAACACTCTAAAAAAATATAAACATCTAAACAGTATTTTCTTATTTTAATGTTTTTATTTTTGAGCCGAACGTCAGCGATGCTGATCAATTTTGGCTTTCAATTTCCCTGTTAAGGTTATTAGCGTTACTTCAATGGTGGAAAAATGCTATTCTAAAAACAAATATGTTTAGCCATAGTAGAAGACTGATGTTAATTAATAGAAGAATGTAAAAAGCCGTTGGTCTTACCTTGTAACTTGTGCACTTGCTGGCAGGTTTTTTTTTTTTTTTTTTGGCGGGCTCTACGGGGGGGGGGGGGGGGGTGGCACACGGTGATGACATCATAAACGTTGATTGGCTGAGGCAGTTGTTGTCCCAGGGTCATCATAAAGGTATTGGTCTCAGGACATCTTCCACTTGGCAAAATCAGGACGAGCCACACGCTCACACACACACACACACACACACACACACACACACGCACGCATGCACGCACACACACACACACACAGATGCTGAGGCACATGTTAGCGAACAGCACACTTACATGCACTCTTCCAGATGATGCACCTGAGCAGAATCACCAGAGGTCAGGATCACATTGACCCGAATCACATCCCCACTTTACACCATCATACACCGCATTACTTTATTATGACAGAGGGTAGAGACAATGGGTGTGAGAAATGTTCTCTAACTGCTCCATGAATACTGCATGAGTCTGATTCATTCTGTTCTTCTCAGATTATGGGTTATGTTCTCTAAAGTAATCATGACAGTTCAGCTTCCAACTCAATTTTACGGTGCTTAAATGCGCGTGCGCATGCACACACACACACACACACACACACACACACACACACACACACACACACACACACACACGCACGCACGCGTACACACACACACGCACGCACGCACGCACGCACACACACACACACACACACACACACACACGCACGCGTACACACACACACTCTCCCTCATCAGTAAAGCAGCAGGTAGGACTGGGTTACAGTAAACTGGCAGTGACTGAGGTCGTGGTAATGAGTGTATCAGAGTCTCAGTAATATTCTTTGGGTTTGGGGCGTTTCTCCGAGGAGGCAATGTAGGCAGTGTCATCTCCAAAACATGTGTGAGAAAATAATCCACAATACAAAAACAATGCAAGTGTTACAAAACATGACATTAACTCTTTCCCCGCCATTGACGGAATTTTCTGTCTTTCTGTGTTTTCACTGTTATACAGTAGTAATACAGAGTACATTAATTTGCCTCTCCTGAACCCACTGAGTTTTAATAGACGTTCGATGGGGGGTGATTGAGAATGAATGGGGGAATGCCAATGCCTCTATTGTGTTATGATTGGCCTATTATGCTGATCACATGATAAAGCCTGCCTTTTAGTTTTGTGTGTTCAGCATCCGCAAACTGTGTGTGTATACTGTGTATATCTGTGTGTGTGTGTGTGTGTGTGTGTGTGTGTGTTGTGTGTGTGTGTGTGTGTGTGTGTGTGTGTGTGTGTGTGTGTGTGTGTGTGTTTCCTTGATCTTGTGAAAAACACTCCTAATTGATCAGTTTCTGTTCTTTACTTTGAATCGCTGCACTATACAATATTGTCGAATGCTGTTTGGCATCAGAACAATACAGCTGCTTTACTCCATTCATTATTCATTGTGAAACATGTCGAGCGATCAGTGCAAGTCTACTGACAGGAGTCAGCGAGCCGCCGGCCAGAGCCCTTTAAAGAGCACGTTTATAAAGATTATTTCATCGTTTTAATTTCACTTTGTATGTTTAAGCATAAAGTATCCTCACTTTAATCACAAACTCAAATGTGTCGTGTATGTGTTGCTTTAAGAGGCTTTGATATCGTCTGTGTATATTGACAGTCACATTGTAGATGTATACACACAGAATTACACACAGGCTGTTCATTTGTGCTTCAATGCTTCATTTGTCTTTAATGTAATCTTAAACTGATTTCTCAATCTGACTGGAAGCCTGTCATATTTTGTCCTCTTGCTGTTTAAATGATAGATAGATAGCTTTTTCTGCAGCGCTGCCGGTTACAAAATCTAAATTCATCCAAAGGCTCACAGACTGCCACACACACACACACACACACACACACACACACACACACACACACACACACACACACACACACACACACACACACACAACACACACAACCACGTGTGTATACACACACAAACACACACACACACACACACACACACACACACACACACACACACACACACACACACACACACTCACACTCACACACACACACACACACGTGTGTATACACACACAAATACCACACACACAACACACACACACACACACACACACACACACACACACACACACACACACACACACACCCCAACCACGTGTGTATACACACACAAACACACAAACACACACACACACACTGTCACGTTTCTGTGTGTTTAAGTTATGTTTTGAGATCTTGTTTCCCCCTGTCTTTGTGGTTTTTGGTTTAGTCCTGTTAAGTTTTCCCGCTCCTCGTTTGTGTTCAGTTTTATCACCTGTGTTCAGTTAATCATTCAATCATTCCATGTGTATTTAAGCCCTGTGTTTTCCCTCAGTGTTGGTCGATCGTCGTCCATGTGTGGTTGTGTGTAAACCCTGAAGCCCTGGAGTTTTGTTCTTGTTTCATTTTGGAAAGTTTCATTTTGTTATTAAAACTCTTATATTGAAGCTTCCGTGTCCTCGTCTTCGGTCACCAGCACCCAACCCTGACAGAACGATCGACCTTACAAAAGAAGAAAGCGGAATGAAAATGGGCCGAAGGAGGAAAAGCAAGGTGGTGAGCCCCTTTGAAATCCCAATCCTCTTTCAAAATGAGCTCTCTCTTGAGGAGTATGCGGGGCGTTACCTAAGTCTCTATGATGATGTGACGATGGATGAGGAAGAGCTGACTAGGAGTTTCTGGGGTGGACTGAAAGACCCACTAGCCCAGATAATTCTGGTGAAGGACCTCAATATGTCCTTTTTGGAGTTTGTGGATCACACACTGTGGGCGTGTGGATCCACATACCTCGTCGAAGATCTCCCAATCCAGCCAGTGCCAAGCCCGCCAGCCCCTGAGCCCATCACCTGCACCCAGCGCCTGAGCCCATCACCTGCACGCTAACACCAGAGCCCATCGCATGCCCACCAGAGCCTGAGCCCATCGCCTGCCCACCAGAACCTGCACAACGCATCAGCCCTGCCGCCAGATCGGTCCCTGGACTTCCCCGGCTGATATCCTGTATTACTGATTCCCCGCTGATATCGGTGCGATTAGCCAGAAAGATGGCTGCCGAGGCTGGGGTTCACGTCAGCCACAGCCAGCCAGAGACCGTCCAGCCAGAGACCGTCCAGCCAGAGACCGTCCAGCCAGAGGCCGATCCAGCCAGAGGCCGTCCAGCCAGAGAGCCGCCACAGACGTCCAGCCAGAGACCGTCCAGCCAGAGGCCGTCCAGCCAGAGGCCGTCCAGCCAGAGGCCGTCCAGCCAGAGGCCGTCCAGCCAGAGGCCGTCCAGCCAGAGGCCGTCCAGCCAGAGGCCGTCCAGCCAGAGACCGTCCAGCCAGAGACCGTCGCCTGCCCGCCAGAGCATGAATCCAGCCCCAAGCTCCCTGATGTGCTGGCCCCGTCCAGTTCCGAGTCCCCTGATGTGCTGGCCCAGTCCAGTTCCGAGTCCCATGATGTGCTGGCCCCGTCCAGTTCCGAGTCCCATGATGCACCAGAGCCAGAGCCCGTTGACCCAGCGCCAGAGCCAGAGCCAGAGCCCGTTGACCCAGCGCCAGAGCCCGTTGACCCAGCGCCAGAGCCAAAGCCCGTTGACCCAGAGCCCGTTGACCCAGCGCCAGAGCCAGAGCCCGTTGACCCAGAGCCCGTTGACCCAGCGCCAGAGCCCGTTGACCCAGCGCCAGATCCCGTTGACCCAGACCCAGAGCCCGTTGACCCAGACCCCGTTGACCCAGCGTCCGTTGATGTCAAGTCTGTTCCCGTTCCTGAACCTGTCTTTCTCCCCAAGAAAATTTTGGGGGGGGGCTATACGCCTTCGCCGTGGCCAGCCAAAGATCCACGGAGGCCGGCCAAAGATCCACGGAGGCCCGAAAAAATAACACCTCCGTGGCCACCCGAAGGGTCCTCACCGCCATGGCCACCCGAAGGGTCCTCACCGCCATGGCCACCCGAAGGGTCCTCACCGCCATGGCAACTCGAAGGGTCCTCACCGCCACGGCCACCTGAAGGGTCTTCACCGCCGTGGCCACCTGAAGAACCTGCACCGCCATGACCACCCGAGGGTCCCACAGCACCGCCCTGGACGCCCGAGGGTCCCACAGCTCCGCCCTGGACGCCCGAGGGTCCCACAGCTCCGCCCTGGACGCCCGAGGGTCCCACAGCTCCGCCCTGGACGCCCGAGGGTCCCACAGCTCCGCCCTGGACGCCCGAGGGTCCCACAGCTCCGCCCTGGACGCCCGAGGGTCCCACAGCTCCGCCCTGGACGCCCGAGGGTCCCACAGCTCCGCCCTGGACGCCCGAGGGTCCCACAGCTCCGCCCTGGACGCCCGAGGGTCCCACAGCTCCGCCCTGGACGCCCGAGGGTCCCACAGCTCCGCCCTGGACGCCCGAGGGTCCCACAGCTCCGCCCTGGACGCCCGAGGGTCCCACAGCTCCGCCTGGACGCCCAGGGTCCCACAGCTCCGCCATGCGACGCCCGAGGCCACGCTCCGCCTGGCCACAACCCACAGCTCCCCTCGTGGTCACGCCCACAGCTCCGCCCTGGCACACCATCAGCCTGCACGTCGGGTCACGCCCACAGCCTGCCAGTGGCAGAAGCCCGTCCCGGACCCGACCTGCACCATGCCTCGTCAGCCTCCAGGGCGCCCACCCTCCCACCCCTTTGGATGTTATACGGCGCGAGGACGCGCCTTCGGGGAGGGGGGAGGTAGTGTCACGTTTCTGTGTGTTTAAGTTATGTTTTGAGATCTTGTTTCCCCCTGTCTTTGTGGTTTAGTCCTGTTAAGTTTTCCTGCTCCTCGTTTGTGTTCAGTTTTATCACCTGTGTTCAGTTAATCATTCAATCATTCCATGTGTATTTAAGCCCTGTGTTTTCCCTCAGTGTTGGTCGATCGTCGTCCATGTGTGGTTGTGTGTAAACCCTGAAGCCCTGGAGTTTTGTTCTTGTTTCATTTTGGAAAGTTTCATTTTGTTATTAAAACTCTTATATTGAAGCTTCCGTGTCCTCGTCTTCGGTCACCAGCACCCAACCCTGACACACACACACACACACACACGTGTGTATACACACACAAATACACACGCACACACACCACACACACACACGCACACACACACACACATTGTTGATCAAAATACTGTGAAAACAGAGAAATATTATTACATTTTAAAAATAATTGTTTTCTATATGAATATATTGTAAAATGTAATTTATCTCTGTGATCAAAGGATCATTACTCCAGTCTTCTAGTGTCACATGATCCTTCAGAAATCAGTATAATATGATGATTTGATGCTCAGTTATTATCAATTATTATTGGTACTCAGTTATTAATAATGGTTCTTATTAGTATCGGTGCTAAAATGTTACTTAATATATTTGTTGACTAAAAACATCATCTTTTTTGTAATTTTTTTAAACCAATTTTCTAATTCTTTTTTTAAATACAACTATAAATTACAATATATTTATTTGAAATTGGGAAAAAATTTCATCAGTAGTTTGTAGAATAAATCTAAAATATTACTTATATATATATATACAATACTTTAGGTCCATATGAGTTTATTTAAAAAAAAATCTTGTTAGCAATTAAATAAGGCTTTAGTCATGTCATAGTTTCTGCTTCTATCACGATCTGGGTCTTGAAAGGGATTGTAATATTTCCTCGGTCACACTCTTCAACTTAATGCTGTAATGAAGTGCCAGAGGTTGAGGGATGGATGTAACAGGCTGTATATTACAGAAGCTGCTGTGCATTAGCAGTGTGTAATCTCTCACAGATGAAGCTTTAGTGTCTGCAGCAGTGAATCTGTTATTATCCTGCACCTTCATTCTCGGCCTTCATGCAGAGAAATAAATGAATACTGATGGCAGCGCTGAGGAAACACACTCGCGCTGCAGAATGCACTCGCTTGCATTTTCTCTCTCTTGCTCATCCTCGTTTTCTCTCTCTGTCAGCACTTTTCTGTGTTCGCTGCAAAGTTAGTCACTAATCTCATCCCGCTATCAATAAATCTCATTTAAAAACAATGAATTCCCTGTAAAGCTACAATATGTAAGATTTTTGTAATAAAATATTTTCACAGTGCGATATATTTCCTGCAGTTGTGTACTTACAATATCCCAAAAGTTCCCAAAGATTTTTAATTTCAGAGAAATTCTTATTTTAAATAATGGCTCGTCCATGTTCACTTGTCGCCTTTAAATGACGTAATATCCGCGTTATCCCTGGTTTCCGCTCATACTGCCGTAGTAAATAGACGTGGACAACAGCGTTACGTCTAGCGGCGTGCTCACACTGTTGTTGTTTCGTTCAAAGATTATGGATCATGGCAAGCAGACTTTGGGACAAAAGGAGAACTAAAACGAGGATCAATATCAGCGTGGCGTTTTCGAGATGCCGAGAGCTAGCGTCCGCGACTCACTTTGACTCGACAGAGATACTTTATTTGACAGGAGAGCAAATGAACATAAAACTAATCAATGTGATATAGCTCAACATGATGAAATGTTAGAATATGATCAGTATGTTATTCTAATGTTGATCTAGCTTCTGCTAGTCCCATACTGCCAACAAACTAACACACAGAATAACATTATAACTCTCAACACACTCAAATGCAGTTTAGTGTGATAGTGTAGAGCGAGTCTAACAGCGCTGCGTTTCCTCACAAGCTTCATTCGTCTAATAAACTGACCTGTGTGAGTATTAATTCAGCATTAGCGGGTAACGTTAGTTCGGTAGGATTAAATGTCCGTATTCCTTTATATCTGTGGGACTCGCGTGTGGCGCTGATATCTGTCTCTCATTAGCAATCGCGCTCTTCATACCAGTCATGTTAAAAACATCAGTGTATTCACTCATACATAAACATTATTAGATCCATCAGCTTCACGACAAATTCCATAAATCCGCTTGAATTATGGGTCATCAACCTGTGCCTTTGTTATTGTAAGAGGTTAGTGACCCCTAGAGTTGAAAAAATTACATATTGTAGCTTTAATGCTATAGAAAAGCAATAAAACGCTGATCAGGAAGAGTTTTTTTTAGCTTGTTTATTTTTATATAACAATATGACTTGCAGTCGCTTCAAACAACGGTATACAATGGCAAACAGAGGACACCAGTGTTCAGTAATATATATAAATATTTAATTCTCTCTCTTTGTTTCTGTCTGTTTAGGAATCTTGGTAAATCTGGATTGAGAGTCTCATGCCTCGGTCTGGGTGAGTGTTGCATTATATCAAAGAAGATATTTCCACATGCTGTGTGTGTTTGCTGCAGTATCAGCAGACACAGGTTTTGCACTGTTCGGTTTAACAGTTCATTAATCATGACACCACGCTGACTTCTCTCTAGCAATTTCTCGCTTTCACACACACACACACACACACACACACACACACACACACACACACACACACACACACACACACACACACACACACACACACACACACACACACACACACACACACACACACACACAACACACACACACACACACACACACACACACACACACACACACACACACACACACACACACAATCTGGCTCTTGATGTCTGGGATAGGACTGGGATTCAAACAGTGGGATATATGAAAGCAATTACAAAAGCCGAACTTCAGTAAACCGGAGTGATTCAGTCAGGATCGGTACCTCAGAGACGACGAAAAGCAGAGTCAGCTTTCAGAGAGAAGCAGGCCACAGCTACAGGGGCTCCATATGCATGTGTGTGTGTGTGTGTGTGTGTGTGTGTGTGTGTGTGTGTGTGTGTGTGTGTGTGTGTGTGTGTGTGTGTGTGTGTGTGTGTGTGTTGTGTGTGTGTGTGTGTGTGTGTGTGTGTGTGTGTGTGTGTGTGTGTCTTTAAAGTGTATGCGTGTTACTAAATATAAAATTATCCAGGAAGATAAATAGCTCTGAATGCGAGGCTCGAGTAGGAGACACAGGTTAGAAGCTGGCCTCTCTCTCTTTCATTCCCAACAACAATTTTTATCCTACTGTCAATAAAAAAGTGACAGACCCAAAAATAAATCTATATCATATATTATATGTGTTCAACAGGTGGGTGCCAGAGACAACGGGAAAAACATTGCTAAATGCAAAATTATAAAATGTAGTTGTGATTTGTAGACATGCAGATTTTACAAAAAATATAAATCGACTGTTTTTTAATGTATCAGTTATCATGTCAGTTGAGAAAATGAATCAGAGCTCATAATGTAAACTTTACCGCAGAAGGGTCAGAACAGATTTATTGAAAATAAATGACTGTTTTGTTCATGAATAACTTGTTTTTAATCAATTGTTTGATGAATCAGTAAGTTGCTCATAATACAACCTTTCCTGCAAAAACGGTCACTGAATGAATCAGTGAACCAATCATTTTGGTGAACAGATTCATGAGAAACAATTGTTTTTTTTTTGTTCAAGAATTTGTTTTTTATTAAATCGGTTGAGTAAATGAATCACTGACTCTCTCAAAATGTAACATGTACTGCAGAAAGAGTCACTCAACGAATCAGTGAGCAAATCTGACCTAATCACAGTGTTAAACAGATTCAAAAGAGTCAAGAAGAAACAACTCAAAAGCCAGTCTGGCTGACAAATTAGGCAGGTTCTTGTATGTCTTAATCCTCAAAAACTATGCAAAGTAAAATCAAATATGACCCAGACCATTATAAATGTACATATGTAACTTTATAGCAGTTAAAAAAACAAAACTGCATACATTTTGAGGATATTTGCTGATGACTCTGATAAAAAACAAAAAAAAAAAGAGAGAGAGAGATTATCCTACTGCTCATAAAACTATCCTGCCCGGTCTAAAATATAAACACCTATAATGGGAAAATGTTTTGGAAGAAGGATTGATATATTGACTCATTTACTTTTTTGTTCATTTTGAACAAAAAATAAATAAACAATACATAGTGTACCTTTGAGTGTGAGTTCACATTGTTTATGAAATGATTCAAGATTTCTATGTTTTAAAAAGAAACAATTTTAGCACTGTGTTGGGTCTGATGTAACACATCTGTGTCCTGAAGCAAACCAGTCGAAAACCACAGGTCTAAAACATTCTGTACCATCTTTTTAAGAAATCCACTAAATGGTAACAATGATTTTGAGTAAAAAATTTATTCAGTATTTACATAATTGCAGTCTTTTTAATGAAGCTATTTCGTGCTATTTTTTCATTGAGATGACTGACAGAGAATAGCTCAATTCAAATGTGAACAGTGAAAGCGTGCATATTGTATTAGGCTGAGAACAGTACAGGTGTTTCAGTCAAATGTGCTGAAGTGTGTGTTCGCCATGTCTCTGTGTGTGTCACGTCTGTATACAGCAGAACACACACCAGACAGGTCGAGGTGAGAGTGTGGCCATGTCCGCCTCCACAACAAGTCAAGAATCTTTTATGTAACTCTGATTTCTAAAATCAAACAAAGAGTGAAAGAATCTCTGACTCTTGCAGAGAAGGAACAGAATGAGTCAAATATAGACAGAGGCAGGTTAAGTGTGCAGCTGAGAGACTGTGTGGGTTTGTTCGGAGAATATAGGAGGAAAAAGAACAGACTCACCTTCAACCATAGACTTATATAAACATTACATATTCACAGTGCTTCTTTCAAGGTAAGTTTGAGAGATTTCTTAGTTTGTCACACTTCTGCTTTACCAATTTCATTAAAGGATAATTCCGGTATTTAGCACTTTGAGTCTATTTTCTAGTTTGTTTTGGGTGATGTTCGTGGTGGACACAGAAATTTTGACGATGGGTCCTGTCTCGACTTTTTGACTCTTTTAGAATCGTCTCTGAGCGCTTCAGAGTGGCTGTCTATGGGCATTAGACCGTTTAAACACAGTTTCTGTCGTGTTTTATTTGCCATTTTGTAAAATCGCATGATTTCTGTTGGAGGACTCATTGCAATAACTCGTGCAATAAAACACGACAGAAACTGTATTTCGTTACGCTACTTGTTTTGGAACATCAACGAACACCACTAACCACTCGATGAGTTTCACAGTTTTGAAAAACGAACGTTAAGGGTTGTTTTAAGCACATGTTTGTGCATGCCCATAGACAGCCACTCTGAAGCGCTCAGAGGCGATCCTAAAAGAGTCAAAAAGTCGAGAAAGGACCCATCATCAACATTTCTGTGTCCACCACTGTAAAGTTATCCTTTAATTGTCATAAGCCATAAGAAATGATCTTGTGATCACAAACAATTTTACATCACTGAATAAGAGACAAGCATGTACCAATTGTACTTAAAGGTTATTTATTTTCCAACACAGTCTCATGAAAGTGCGTATCTATACCACGAATATTATTTCTCGTGCCATTTATACGCCAAAAATGTTTTTTTTTTGCGTGCATATGCTACACACTGAAAACCCCTTTGGTAGGATTGGGGGGGGGGGGTGTGTGTGCGTATTACACGCCATGAAGTGAGTATCATATGCACGCAAAAATCATTTTTGGCGTATTATTAGCACGAGAAAATACATTCGTTGTATAGAAACGCACTTTCATGAGATCTGGCTCTTATTTTCTTGCAAGAAAATGTCAAGATATGTCTTAGCCATAATTAACCTCATTAGATTTGTTTATCATATGCTACCCTTGTAGTGGAGGCTTTCTCTCTCGGTCGTACATTAGTCATGTACATTTGCACGTATACGAAAGTCATACATATAGAACATATTACATTTCTCCCACAATCTTTGGGTGAATAACTGAAGATGATAGTTGGAGTTGGTGGAGGTACAGTAGTTGTCCGGGAGAATTTTTGTATGAGCAAAATGTGCCCAGCAAGCCGTCTCATGTAAAGGTCAGCTTGCTGCCAACTGGCGATGTCCCATAATGCCACCAGTGCAGAACAGAGACCGATCCTGCCACACCGCATTAGGGAAAGCAGGAGCACACCGACATCTTCACACAACTCTCCATGACACTGCAGAGCAGGTCAGACGAGATATGTGTTATTAAAAACAAACACCCTAAATACAAGCTCTTTAGTCGTTTCTCTTGAGAAAATGTGATTTGTTGCCATTGGATTGAAAGGTTCAGTAGTGTTTTATAACCCTGGAAAGGCTTTGGGCAGGAGCAGACACCAGTGATTTTAATGCGGGTGTATTTCAGCAGTGGCGTGTAACGCAGGAGTGACTACTAGCCACTTTAGCGGGTTGATTTTATATATAATACATGCATTTTTCAGTCTTTTAAAAAGGCACCTGAAACAAACTAAGTGCAATGTAGTGTAGTCAAAAATATTGATTTTTATTTTTATACATATCAATACTGAAATATCGGAAATGCTTCCAATACTAATTTCCACAGAATAGAATATCTCCTCTCTCTCTTCTCTCTCTCTCTCTCTCTCTCTCTCTCTCTCTCTCTCTCTCTCTCTCTCTCTCTCTCTCCTCTCTCTCTCTCTCTCTCTCTCTCTCTCTCTCTCTCTCTCTCTCTCTCTCTCTCTCTCTCTCTCTCTCGTCTCTCCTCCGACAGCGAGTGACACACAAACCCGCCTCTCCTCACTCACTCCTTTCATTTGCTCCAGATGAATATTGTTTCTGTTACAGAGCTTGCATTTCGATGTGGGATTGCACGTATTGTGCATAATTTTACTCATTCCCACATATTTTGTGCTCATACCCAAAGAGCAGCACATAAAGCCGCCTCTCAGTACTAAATTGAGTTAGTTTTCGCTGCTGTATTCATGTCGTACACAGTCAGTTATACGTGAATGTAAACAGTTGAGAAAGAAAACACATGTGTAACAGTATAATGGACCCATGTGTCAAGTCTTAAAGTGACAGCAGCCTAATATATCTGCTGCCAAATTATGAGATAATATTAAAAATATCTATATGGCTGTTTTTCCCCATGGTATAGATGTCAAAATTGTGACCACTGACAGTGCTGAGTGGCTAGTAACTTTGGAGAGCAAAAACAACAACTTGTTAACAGCGTCCAGTTCTTGTAGAATTGGTCTGAGTTTTCTTGTACCGCGTGACCAAGTACCACATGAGATTCATTAAGGCATTGATAGTTACCATAGAAAAGCATAATTATGAACATCAGTAGAATGTCACGTGTTGTCATCTCATAATTACAGTAATTACGACATGGTGAGAACACAGTGATGACTAGCTAGATCATTTCTCTAATGATGCACGGTGATTAAGCAGAAACGTATGTCGCTGAACAGACACAATCCTCAGTGTGCCAGTGCGAGTGTATTACTGCTCCTGTTAGATATGTGGGATGTACTGGAGCAATAGGTCTGTTTTAGCACAAAACTGATATTGGCAATGCCCTAATGTACTGCAATCAAGGCTAATGAGAAGGGCGGAAATGAGAGCTAAGAAGTTATCGAATTCCCATATTTCTTTCAGCCCTTCTCTTTTACTTTTTCTTCTTTTCCCAGGTTATTTGTTACTTGTTGCCATCTGCTCATTGATTGAATCGGAGAGATTGTGCCAGCTGGATGTAGTTGTGAAGTAAACTCAAGGTCTGCCTCTAATGTACACACACACACAAAGAAGAAGCTTTTGATTCTTTTCTACAGTGGCCTTTGGTTGAGGAGGAATCCAAGAGGCTCAGAAACGTTTATTTCTGTAAAGACCTCAGAATTTCATCACTGTAAAGTTTTGTTATTCTTCAGTTTTTGTGATCCGGTCCCTCAGGCTGAGGTTAAACAGACAGGCTTGAAGTGCAGCTCAACATTGTGATGTAGTTTAGAGAGGCAAGAGTTTGCAGGTTTCTTGAGGTATAGATCAGTGATTTCAGGATCCTGATTTGGCAGCATCAGCTTGAAATGTTTTTTTGGGAATTGGGAGAAAAAGAGTGCAATTTCACAAGTGATTTTGATTTGATGTTCAGTAAAGTCATCACAGTTGTGAGGTTTAGTTTGAATGTGTGGAGTTGATTAAGAGGGATGTTGTATATAAAATATGAATGTATCTAATGCTACTAAAATTTAGTTAGTATTTTGAATAGTAAGTTAGTATAAACACTAACATTATATAATGCTTGAGAGAAAATTAGTTAATATACTGTATATTCACATAGCTAGATATAACGAGAGAATGTACTAATTAACTTATTAAACATTACATAATGATTATATAATGTTTGTTAATGATTTACTAATGATTATTTTAATCATTGTGAACCATCTGTCGAAATCATTTGTAAATTTTTCAAGAAGTGCTTGATCATATGAACAACCGCCTGCTATACATTATCGCTTACTTAAATAATCATTACACACTCTTTCTGTAAATCCAGGCCCCATCCAGAGACAGCACCTATAGAGTGACCGCCACAGTCCTGAGGTTTCTAAAGTAATCCATATAGAGTTGAGCTGTGTTTGGATCTGCCTAACCGCAGGGGATTTGAACGTGACAAGAAGAATAAAGTCCAGCCAACAAAATCAAAATACACAGCCAAATGCATGAATGATATTGTTTTATTCAGACAACAATCCATAAAAGACAATATATTTAACCACCAATTAAGACAAATATTTTGTTAGCATGCACTAACAATAAAGTAGCAAAAGCAACCATGTATTTATGTATTTTTTTAACTATACATATAATATACTACCATGGAGTAAAATGTAAATTCTATGCAACTTGAATGTAATTATTCATTAAAGTGTTATATTTAAAATATATTGATCTCTCATATGAGCACTGAGTGTAAAGCTGCGGTCACATTTTCCATTGCTCTGGGAAATTTAGTGGGAGAAATCCAGTCATTTCAGCAGGAGTTCATCGAGTGAGAGCTTGTGTGTGAGGTGAAAACACTCATTATTTTACTTGTGTTTCAAAGTCACTCCTTTACGTGCTGATCCACAGAAAGCTTCTTGCTTTGAAAGATACATCTGTGTTATTCAAACTTTTGACAATGGACATATTTTGACTGCAAAATTACATAGAAATTTCCACACATTCAGTGAATATAAGGATTGGCATTATACAGTATTTAACTCTGAACTGTTTTCACTTTAGTTCACACTCACCTCATTTCTCAGGCGTCAGAAATTAAATTGGGCTTGGGGTAAAAATGCCAGCAAAAGAATAAAAATATGCCCCTCAAATTTAAGATGATGGGACAAATAAATGCCCCTGCACAATAAACTAAATTTACTACGGCTGTCTCAAAATGAAATGTGAAAATGAATAAAAAGTCTTGAACAAACGTTTCTGTTGAGCTTATGAATGCAATGGCCAATCAGAAGCATTAAGGGACACGTTTACACGTTAATAGAAAACTTTAAATGTGTTTTGGCCTTTCATTTACACGAGAACAGCATTTTTGGGGTCTGAAAACCCAAACTTGAAGAAAACGTAGTGTTTCTTTACAAAGTGACAGCACAAACTATGGCCTGACAGCAGAAAACAGCGTTTGTAGTCGTTTTTGTGGATCACTGTGAACAGAGGTCATTTTGACAACGCTGTTGTCTGTGAAAAAACTTAAATATAATAATATAATTCAAGCACGAACGCAACAATTTAACATAAAAGTCAATACAGATTTATTTAATTAGGTAATTATAAAAACTGCCTTTTACAAAGGTAAAACATGAATATTGCCTCTGAATGCAAAAGTTCATATCTGACCCTGGTTTGAAGGACCTTTCAAGAAAGTCGATCAAAGTGATTCTGCACAGAGAGAAAATTCACACACAGACTATTAACATTTTAAAGCTGACACATCCGGGGTGCTGGAGCAAAATACTAATGCACCGGGAGAGGAAGAGTAAAAGAGAAAAAACGTATACATGCTGCCCAAAGGATGATCTACTGATCTAGCCTGTTCAATTATACATGCTGTGAGTTTGGTATTAAGCTCAAGGATGTGAAAACGAACTGAAAAGGCAAGGTTTTCTATTCAGATGTTTCTGCACTCTGATGATACACTACCGTTCAAAAGTTTGGGGTCAGGAAGATTTTAATGTTTTTAAAAGAAGTCTCTTCTGCTCACCAAGGCTGCATTTATTTAAATAAATATAAAAATCAAACCCAGTAATATTTCGAAATATTATTTAAATGTAAAACAGCTGTTTTCTATGTGAATATATAGTAAAGTGTAATTTATTCCTGTGATCAAAGCTGAATTTTCAGCATCATTACTCCAGTCTTCAGTGTCACATGATCCTTCAGAAATCACTATAATATGATGATTTGATGCTCAAGAAACATTTATGATTATTATCACAGTTGAAAACAGTTTTTCTGCTTCATATTTTTGTGCAAACCGTGATTCATTTTTTTTCAGGATTCTTTGAAAGTTCAAGAGAAAAGCATTTAATTAAAAAATAAATATTTTGCATTATTATAAATGTCTTTACTGTCAGTTTTGATCAATTTAATGTGTCCTTTCTGAAGAAAAAGTATTTATTTCTTTAAAAAAATCATATTGACCCCAAACTTTTGAACGCTAGTGTAAGTACATGCAAAATGTGTTTACATGCGTCTGCCCGTCAGTCTCTGCTTGTGAAATGAGTTTGTTGGTGTGTGAAGGACTCTTATTGCTTAAAGCGCTACCAGTCCTACCCATAAGTGACATGCTAGCTTCACACATCATACAGTATGTGCGAGTTCATTTACTCCCTTGTTTTCACAGTTTGGCTCTTGCCATCAGCACAGGGCCTGTATGTCACTGACCCCGCTGGCCTTCTTAAAATGACCTTGCCTCTTATCTACATATGCAAACTCAGCTGAAGTTAAACAGTGCAGAAACGAAGGGCACATATGTAACGTATGTAAATGAAATTACTGATAATAAAAGTTATGATTAAGAAAACCTCGATGGAAGTGACTGTAGAGTGGTTTTGTTCTCGATAAGTGGAAGTACTAATTCTTATCCAATGAGAAATGCACTTTTACTTTAGACTTCTGTAAAGACCAAACAATGTGTTTTAAATTAAGATTTTAATAAGATATTAAAGTAGAGATGCACGATATATCAGCCACCATATCTGTATCGGCAGAAATATATACGTTAATTTTTAATGCTATTGTTATCGGCCCAAAGAGAAAATTTGGCCGATATATTAAAGCCGATAAATAATGGATTATTATTCAGATTCAATTCTGAGACAGAGAATTGACAATTCACATTCACACTGATGGCTTTGAACTGTTTGAAATAATTGAAATCAGTTTAAAATATAAAATACAGTAATGTGCAACGTGCTGTCATATAGGCTACATAAAATTATAATGTGAACATTATAATCATGTGCATGGGACGTGGCTTTTAATGGTAAGATGTTTTTGTAATCAGGCTCTCAAAAATCATATAAGATTTAGATTTAGATTTATCGGCCAATATAGCGATTATCGGCTTTCGATTAAAATGTTCATATATGTGCATCCCTATATTAAAGCTGTAAATTAAGATCTTAGAGATTAACTCACATGATTGACATTTTTTCAAATAGTCAATATAATACTATTGGGCTGTTAGCCTCCAGAATTTAAAAGGTAAAAAATCATAATAAAACAAACAAACACCATAAAGTACCATAAAAGTGATCTATACGATAAGTCCATAAGTCGTCTAATAGCTTTGTGTAAGGAGTCAAGTCAGATAATGAGAGAAATAGCAATGTCAGTTCATTAAAGATTCATTCTCCATCTTTTCAATGAATCAGTTGATCCAGTTCACAAAAGTGGTGTGAAAGATTTATTTATGAATCAGACTGATCCAGTCCTCAAGTTCAGTGGTTCCGGACGGCAATATTATCAGTCAATAACGCCTTAAACTTCATCTAAAGCTAATGCCGTAAGAATATAGCAAACAAGTCTTTTGGACTACAGTCATGATGCTTACAGGATCATTTTATTCAGCTTCTTCCTTCTGTAGTTCCTTCCTTCAAGTTATTTCCTTTTGTGTTTTAATGGAATAAAGTAAGTCACGTGGGTTTCACTGGAGTCCAAATGCCATACATTACTACTTAGCTTTTTTAAACCCTCCTATTGGGACATCTAGAAATAGAAAGGTGGTTGCTGATGTCGGCAGCATTGGGTAGAAGAGTGCGATTAAATATAGGCCAGCTTCACGAGACCCCACTGCAACATCCCTCATTAAACCTCATGTAACCGCCTCAGAGGCGGAGATCATCTCCCAATATCCTGATGCTCCATGAGCAACGTTTCGTAAACTCAGGGTCTTCTCCAGTGTAGGACCAGCAGCGTAACATCTGAGTCCGACAGCTGCTGCTGTTTATACACTCGCTCGCTGAGCTTCTGTTGTGCTGGCCTGAGCTTCTCTGAGTCTGCAGCTGTTAGGAGTCGCTGGATCTTCTCCCCCAATGCTGGAGACAAAAACAGCAGATCCATAATTACACACCATAATTAGCCTGATCACACCTTAGGAAATATTGTGCCTTTTTCAAATCACACTTTTTAATAAATTTGGGGTTGAGTAGATATTTCGGGGGTGAGGTGATCTAATCTTGTGTTAAATGTAGAAGTAGATACAGTTTTGTAGTCTGTAACAGAGGTCAGCTTGTAAAGATGCAAATATGACATTGTTTGAGATGTCATGTATTTTATTTGTTAATAAAATTTGTGTTTTTCACAAGCTCTGTTGTATTGCTACAGTCTTTCATTAATAGTTGACAGTGGACAAAGCATCCCCAATATGCTTATTATACAGGGGTTGGACAATGAAACTGAAACACCTGGTTTTAGACCACAATAATTTATTAGTATGGTGTAGGGCCTCCTTTTGCGGCCAATACAGCATCAATTCGTCTTGGGAATGACATATACAAGTCCTGCACAGTGGTCAGAGGGATTTTAAGCCATTCTTCTTGCAGGATAGTGGCCAGGTCACGACGTGATGCTGGTGGAGGAAAATGTTTCCTGACTCGCTCCTCCAAAACACCCCAAAGTGGCTCAATAATATTTAGATCTGGTGACTGTGCAGGCCATGGGAGATGTTCAACTTCACTTTCATGTTCATCAAACCAATCTTTCACCAGTCTTGCTGTATGTATTGGTGCATTGTCATCCTGATACACGGCACAAAACTGTGCTCTTACCCTGCTAATTGGACCTTCACAGTCTGCTCTTATTGGTTCAATGTGCAATTAATGAAGATTGGCCACCAGGCTGGTCCAATTTAGCCATGAAACCTCCCACACTAAAATGAGAGTCGTTTCAGTTTCATTGTCCAACCCCTGTAAATATTTAGCTTTCCAGTTTTAGTTTACATTTATTTTCAAGATTTTTAATTTGAGATGTAGACATTTTAGGGCTGTTATTTTAAGCAATTATTAATCACAAATCTTCACAAAAAAAGTCACAAATCACAAGTCCTATTAGGTCATTTGTAATAATACATATTTACAACTGAATTATGAAAAATTAAAATATTGTTTATTAAATATAATCTTTTTTTTAACTTAAATCTTCAAATTGTAAGCATGTATTATGTGTGAAATTGACACATAATTTCTATTAATGTCAAAATCGGCCTTTGTTTGAGCTCAATATGGCACAACTAGTTGCAGCATTATTTCATTCAAATTTGGCAACCCATAATTTGTACGGGTTCAGATGAAAATCTTAATAAAAAGAATAGGCTGCTTAATTGCATATTCAGTAGAGCCTCGAGGAGGACAATACAGTAAACACAATGAGCAGGTTTTCTCTGTCCCCTGGACCTCTGCTCTTTAAAGGATAATCAAACGCTCATTAAAGGAGAATTAAGTGCTTTAGCGACAAATATCACAATTCATCCTCAACATTTTTTTTCCTTTCCCTTCACAGGCACTTGGGTGACATTTGGAGGGCAGATTTCAGATGAAGTAAGTGAGAATTGTTCTGTTTTCTTTACTGACTCTTACCTGAAGCTATGAGAGTATCAGAGAGTAGTGAAATAACAGCACGAGTGACACAAACAGCCTGCAGACGGCAAACACACACACATGATGCAAAACACCCTGACATTTTCTTCTAGAAGTTGTGTAAAACATACAAGGATGTCATGGAAGGGACAGTCACGTCAACCTAGAGGACAAGCGAGGATGATCATTTGTTTCTGAGGGCATTTAAGTTTATATAAAACATCATTCTGCCTCAATGGAAGGGTTAAAATGTCCTCAGTCTCTGCGGTCAAACAGCCCCTTCCTTTCTGTGCTGGTGTCAAGAGATAGAGCAAGAAATGTTGGAATCCGTCCTAATCACACACACACACACACACACACACACACACACACACAACACACACACCAGTTGTGGCCAGCGGAATGACTCAGCGTCCCGTCAGCTGAGTGGATCTGACTGGTCCTCCAGCGGAGAGAGAGTGACAGGGCAGTTTGTTTCTGTGCCGTCGTAAGGGATTTGCTTTCTCTGAGGCGTCGGGGTGTCAGAGGGCAGCGTCTGAATCAGGACTTTGTGTGAGTAACAGTCTCAGAGTGTGTGGAAGTAGTAGGAGGAGGATTAAAAGAAGTGTTAAGAGGCTTCTGTTAAATAAACGAGAGTTGATGTTGTATGAAATGTGAGGCTACGGAGTGTGAAGTTGCTCTTCTCTCAGTTCCTCTTGTACTAGCTTAATTTGATTACCTCAAACTGAAAATATGACTGATAATACAACACATTACATTGTTGTGGCAGGAGATTGAATACGTGAAATGTGGCTTGAAAGTCTAGAAAGCAATTCTTAGCATTTAGGTAGTACTTCAACATTGAATTTAGTATTTTAAAATTTTAAATTTGCATATAATACATTTGATTGGTTCTCAGAGACACACACACACACACTGCTGTGAGCGTGTAAGATTTGCTGCTGCTGCATAAATAGACATGAATCCTGTATCAGATCTAGGCAGGTGGAGCTGGGGATAACACACACACACACACACACACACACACACACACACACACACACACACACACACACACACACACACACTGCTGTGAGCGTGTAAGATTTGCTGCTGCATAAATAGACATGAATCCTGTATCAGATCTAGGCAGGTGGAGCTGGGGATAACACACACACACACACACACACACACACACACACACACACACACCACACACACACACACACACACACACACACACACACACACACACACACACACACACACACACACACACACACTGCTGTGAGCGTGTAAGATTTGCTGCTGCTGCATAAATAGACATGAATCCTGTATCAGATCTAGGCAGGAGGAGCTGGGGATAACACACACACACACACACACACACACACACACACACACACACACACACACACACACACACACACACACACACACACACACACACACACACACACACACACACACACACACACACAGGCAGGAGGAGCTGGGGAGGTGGAGGGGTTCAGAGGAACTGCAGGACTAGTTTACAGCAAACAATCAACCAGACTATTTAAATGTTGAGCAAGCAATCTCATTGGCTGCAGGATCAGCAGAGGCCAATCAGCTTGTGCCATGCGGTGATGATGTGATTGTTTGTAGATTTCATTAAGAACCTATCAGTTTCTTAACTGACTTAGATATTACTATATCTTTATTTTTTCCCTATTATTCATATACCAAAAGCATTATTTCGACAGAATTAGTTGAAATAGTAAATAAGAGCTAAGAATATCACAACCCTTAAAAAACAGCAATCCAAATCCATTTACATTAGCGCTCTCAGATGTTATATTAACAGTAATGATTGAGGTGAATATCTCTCCTCTCTTCTGTGCTTAATTTAAAAATGCTTTAATTCCCTTAAACAATAATCTGCTTTTGTCTCATTTTTATGCTGATTCATTTATGTGATTTAGGCCTGAGGGAGAGCACGAGAGACTCAAATAAGCCCATACTCAAACTCAAACACACTCTCACCCTGCAGATCCACTGCACAACACACACTGATCGAAATGTTATTGATGACTGAGTGAATGAGAGCGACACGCAGCCACTGTGAGACTTCCCGAAAACACCCAAGAACTTTCTAAATCATCTACAGGATTTCTTTAATTGCTTAAAACTAAACACAGTCACTCCTGAACGACTCAGACTGGCTCACGAATGTCCAAGTGACACACAAGTTTATATAAAAGGCCATGACAATCTCTGTTTAATACAGAGATTGTGGAATGATTGGCCTGGTCCTGATTTAATGTATAATAGCACTAAACATGTTCTGTTCATAGGTGAATATGGACTGGAAAACAGTAATAGTACTTTTTTATAAAGTATGATGATCCTTTTGGGAAAGGGAAAATAGAAATATTTCTAAAAAACATGTTTCCATGTACAAATAGCCAATTAAACTGTGAGAAAAATAGGATATATTACAGTAAATTATATATATATAATTGTATATATAATCTGTATATAATGAAAGAGAAATTTCTTTCATTATATACTTTTAAATTTTTTAAAAAGATGTCTTATTGCATTTAACTTTTTAACAGTTTATTTATACTACACTTTTTAAAACAAAATAATTTAAAGTAAAATACAAAAATGTATTAAATATAGTATTTATATAATACAATATTTTATTAATTATGTAATGTTTTAAAAAAAAACTATAATATATATAGATATATATATATATATATATATATATATTGTAATGTTTTTTGAAAGAAGTCTCTTATACTCACAAAGGCTGCATTTATTTATCAAAATACAGTAAAAAAACAAAAACAGTAATATATATTGATATATTATAGCAATTAAGAAAAAACTGTTTTCTATTTAAATATATTTGAATGGGATATGTATTTTTGAATGACACATACACGCACACAAACACACACACACACACGCACGCCACACGCACGCACGCACGCACACACACACACACACACACACACACACACACACACACACACACACACACACACTACAAAACTAAGTTATATATATATATTTTTTTTTTAAACAGTACGATTTTTTAAAAGAATTTTATACTTTCAGGAAGGACATTAAATTGATCAAAAGTGACAGTAAAAACATTTTTATATTATTACAAAACATTTCTATTTCAAATAAATGCTGTGTGTGTGTGTGTGTGTGTGTGTGTGTGTGTGTGTGTGTGTGTGTGTGTGTGTGTGTGTGTGTGTGTGTGTGTGTGTGTGTGTGTGTGTGTGTGTGTGTGGTGTGTGTGTGTGTGTGTGTGTGTGTGTGTGTGTCTGTGTCTTCTAGGTGGCGGAGCAGCTGATGACTATAGCGTAATGAGAGTGGGGTGAACCTCTTTGACACCGCAGAGGTGTACGCTGCTGGAAAGTTAGTATGACTCAGCATCAACAAGATTACCCATAATTCACTTTACTCCATGAGTCATTATTAACATCTCTGTCTTTCACAGGGCTGAAGTCATACTGGGAAACATCATCAAAAAGAAGGGCTGGAGGTACGGTTGGTTTATATGTCAAGCACATGTGTAGCTGTAATACATGATAGAGAGGGACAAGCGAAACAGCAAGTGGAGCTGGAGCTCTGTAGCTGTTGGGTTACGTCTCATTACTCACACACACTTTTGATGGGGACTTTGATAGGATGCTGCTCAGTTTCTCTTAATCGATGCCAGCAGACGAGAGCATCTAGCTGAAAAATTACTGATTTGTCTCTTTAAGTGAGATTCATTATTCTCTGCAAGATTCATAGCACTTTCCATCAACAATGTTTATAAATGACATCAATAATGTCTGTAAATGTTTAATGGATGTACATTAAAGATGAAGTGACCCAACAGATCCACATTAGCTGTGTAGTGGGAGAACGTTGTTATAGATGAAAGCAGTGCATACTGCTTACTACATAGTGTACGGCGGATACACACTAAACACTGCCTGATAACTGCATGCAGTTTGTTCCCTACGACTGGATGTGCAACAATCATTTCAATAGTTTGGGGTCCGCAAGATTTTTTTTAAAGAATTTTATACTTTCAGAAAGGACATTAAATTGATCAAAAGTGACAGTAAAAACATTTTTTATTATTACAAAACATTTTATTTCAAATAAATAGTGTTCATTTTACTTTTCAAATAATTCAAAAATACGTATCCCATTAAAATATATTTAAATAGAAATTTTTTTTTCTTAATTGCTATAATATATCAATAACATATATATTACTGTTTTTTTTACTGTATTTTGATAAATAAATGCAGCCTTTGTGAGTATAAGAGACTTCTTTCAAAAACATAAAATCTTACTGACCCCAGACTTTTGAACTGTAGTGTACATGAAAAGCACTAAGTTAACGGATGGCATCCAGTTCCCATCTCAGAAATAAAGTTATTTTTAACACAGTTTTTAATACAGTTTTGCATTACAGTGTCTTACTACTTGACATATTATAATGTTATTTCAATGTTTCCCAAGGTCTCTCTCTCTCTCTCTCTCTCTCTCTCTCTCTCTCTCTCTCCTCTCTCTCTCTCTCTCTCTCTCTCCTCTCTCTCTCTCTCTCTCTCTCTCTCTCTCTCTCTCTCTCTCTCTCTCTCTCTCTCTCTCTCTCTCTCTCATCTCTCTCTCTCTCTCTCTCTCTCATCAGACTGATCTGTAGTGTTCAGATTTACTCTGTCCCACAACTAATTTAATCTGGCCCATTTTATAAACTTCAGAATACATAACCATGCTGATAGATGTCCTCGTCCACACACACACACACACACACACACACACACACACACACACACACACACACACACACACACACACAACACACACACACACACACACACACACACACACACACACTGGCTGATGGATATTCATAACCCCCAATCAAAATTCATCCACACATCTGGACTGATCTTGTCTGTAAATGTTTAATGTACATTAAAGATGAAGTGACCCCTGGGGTCAGAGACCGTATGCTGTTGAGTTTCCCTCTCTTCTGTCTTTCATTACTTTCCTACTCAATCTTTCAGTTCATTCTTTATCTCTCTCTTCTCCTTCTTTCTCCCATATTCTGATTCCTGCCCCATTCCCCACTTTCCTACCTTTTCTTTCATTCTCTTTCCTTTTTCTCACTCCTTCCATAGAGATGATGGTGTGAAGTTCACATGTTTTTACACCAGCTGTTTGTTTGCCACACAGTGACAATTGGGTGTGAAATGCGAAGTCATTGAATTCACAGCCTCAACATTCTTCTTTAAAATGTATCTTAATTATTTTGTAAGGCCACAATTTAGAGGGCAGCTCTTAGTTGTGAATGTAGGACACAGTTTAGAGATGTTCACACCATGAAATCTCATTTACACCATTTACAATGCAGATTACAATGCAGAGACCTGCAGATTATTGACTAAACAGCACAACAGGTGAAGCTTACAGCTCTCTCTCTCCTTCTCTCTCTCTCTCTCTCTCTCTCTCTCTCTCTCTCTCTCTCTCTCTCTCTCTCTCTCTCTCTCTCTCTCTCTCTTCTCTCTCTCTCTCTCTCTCTCTCCTCTCTCCTCTCTCTCTTCGTTTTAACTGTCTGCTGTTTGATTAAGTCATGTGACCACTGAACAAGCGAATAGCTGGCCAACATAGACAGAAGCGTTCAATTTCAGTCAGACTAAAACCATAATTTGTCTACACTAAACCGTTTAGTCTGACTGAAATCACAGTTTTTGCAAACAGCTCTAGATGATAATGCAGTTATGGCTTCATCCAGCATGTTAATCAGACTCTATTGTGCATTTCCTCGTGAATCTTTGCAACAGTTGCATAATAAATGTCTTATATACACTGCCGTTCAAACGTTTGGGGTCTGTAAGATTGTTTAATATTTTTGTCTCTTTTGGCTGCATTTATTTAATCAAAAATACAGTAAAATTATTACCATTTAAAAATATATGTATAGTAAACTGTCATTTATTCCTGTGATGGTAAAGCTGAATTTTCAGAAAAGGCTTTGTGTAAACACGATCAAATTGAAAGGGGTAATGTAGGCCTGAAATAATAATAATTCAGTCCATAGGGGGAAAAAAGAATCAAATCTTCTCAGTCGCATTCAAAAAGACTTTGCGGACATGCACAGTGCATGTTTACCAGAGCCCTGTTATAAAAACATCTCTGTTTACATGCATTTGAAATATTACTGTAACGATCATCACCTTGAGAGCCACCAGAGAGGACGATTGTCATTCCCTCACAAACTACATCTCCCATAACCCACTGCCCGGACTCATCACTGATCACATCACCTGTGTCTCGTTATCTCGTTTAGCTCGCCCCATATACGCCTGGTTTTCTCATTCACTCACTGCGAAGTCTTGTTTAGTGTTACACTGCATCTCTGAGTATTCTCCCTGGTTTCATGTCTCTTGGTTTCTTGTGGATTACTCTTTTTCCCGTGATCCCTGCCTTGTGTTTGTTATAGTTTGGATGGATTACCCGGTGTTTATGACCTTTGCCTGTTTTCGACTACGATTGTGGATTAGCCTTTCAATAAAACTGCATTTGGATCCTCAACCTTCGTGTCTCGCAAGCAGTTCGTAACAATTACAAACTTCCATGACTGAATATATAATAAATATTTTCATTTGAAAAAGCTCTTATGACATAATGCAGCTTTCTTTTTAGGAATTTTATCAATGAAGGGCACTACGCATACACAACATATGTTCAATAAAATATCTTATTCACCTGTTGAGTAATAAAAACACCATCTCTGTGTCGCTTTTGCAACATTTCAAATCCCTCAGTTTCCGCCATCTCCAAAAAGCCAAGCCGATGTTGGTTCTTGTTTTATTACGAGCTCTGTCTCGTTCTCTTTTCTCACGCAGACTCTCTCCTCTGTTCTGTGTTTGTTTAAAACTGGGTTGTTTACTGAAGGTTTTACTGGTTAATCAAATTTTCCTCCTTGAATGAAAGTTATTTTGGAACATATATGTGCATATTTTAACTCACTTTTCCCTCTCTCTTCCTCCTTTTCTCTAGGCGATCCAGTCTGGTTATTACCACGAAGCTCTACTGGGGTGGAAAGTGAGTAAACTGTCATTTCACTCATTGTGCGTGTACAGTATGTCATGAAAACTTTCATTTCATAACTCACGCTGTTGCACACTGTAAAGGGCAGCACACTTAATGCCGACATCCGTAGATTCCCACATTTCATAAATGCAATTATAGACCTGAGTTCAGGGCAAGTGCTGACCCAGTGTTTTCTCAATGAGAAGTATTCTGGGAGTCAGTGAGCAGAAGTGCAGCTGCAGAGCTCGATAAGACTAAAGAAAAGGCCTGTCTCATTTCCCCACAAATCCTCTCTCATGAATAATAATTAGCATTTAAATGTGCCTGGGTTTTATTTGAAGTTGAAAAGTGAACATTTGCAAAAGTCCCAGTTTGGAAGAGTAGGACATGCAAGTCTATATAGCCACTTTCACACAGCACGCTGATCCCGGGAAATTGCCGTAAAATTGCTAGAGTGCCTTCTGTGTGAACGCAAACACGTCCCGGGATTGATGCTGTGGTGGGGACTTAGTTACATTACCGGGATCAGTCTCGGAAGTGAACAAAAGCCAGGACCAATGACGTACGGGGTATTTTGTTGCTCTTAGAAGAAAGTTTATGTTCGTCATCAACAAAGAAAGTTTGAAAACATGTCTGCAAACTGGAAGACCTCAGGAGCTCCTTATATCTGCACTGAAGCTGAGATCGTTCCCCAGCTTTGTGGAAATGTATTGCCAAATGTGTTGCCCACAAAATGGGCAGTAAATTTCTATCTGGATAATTTAGATCGGTCGTGGACCATGTGTCTCATCTGGTTGCCCGTTGACGGCAACATTGCCCAAAAAGCTGCCCTGTGTATCATCACCTTTAGTGTACGACCGAATCCGGAAAAAAATGCTCGAGCGTGGTTTCTCAAGATTGAGAGCGCAGATCATCAGGAAATTTAAGACGCTGCGTAAAACCCCCCACCAAGTGCACGACTACAATGGAAAGAGCGGTAGCGGAAAATTAGACGGGCTTTTCTACAACACATCCTGACGTCACGTGTCTTTACGGGATGTGTGTGTGAACGCACTCACAGATTCTGGAAAATCACTGGCAGTGTGAACGAATGAACCAAAATCAAACGATCCCGGGACACATTATCCGTGTATTTTCCGAAATCTCTGTGTGAAAGGGCTTATGTTAGACTGAACTAAACTCGTCTGTCTTTGCGTGTCTCCTTTTTTGCCACAGAGCCGAGACCGAACGAGGCCTTTCTAGGAAACACATTATTGAAGGTGAAGTACTCTTTCTCTTTCTTAAATCCTCTCACTGTGTGATCACAGCTTGTGTGTGTGTGATGTGTTGGGCATTGATTGAGTGGTTTTAGTGTTAGTGTCGCTCTGGCAGGCAGAACTAACAGATAGCAGGACTAAAGAGGACGGAGCCAGACACACACGAGAGTGACTTGCCAAACGCCATCAGTCACCGAACACACAGAATCAAGCCGAGAATGAATGCCCAATCGCTCATGCACTTTTTCTTGACTGAATTTCATCTGACACAAACAGGCACCTTGAATTTGAGTTGTATTCAAGCATGCCGTGACAGCACTGACATGGTTTAATTTGTGGGTGAGCTACTCTATTAATATAACAGTATTAACTGCTGCCCTGAAAAACGAGTTATGTTGTAATTCATACAGTAGATGCTATTCAGAGTTAGCTTTGGTGTGAAAGTACAGGAAATAATACACACCCCGGCCTAGATATTCAGGGTTACGATGGAGGAATGATTGGTTGTGTGTGCTGTTCTGCACCGGCCCTTATTTTTCTCCCATGTCAGCAAGTGTGGGGCCAGACACCTATTTTATAAACATAGAGCTCAGGATACACACTCCTGTAACACACCTGCAGCTCCCTGCATTTGGAGCTTGTCTGTGAAGTTGTGAACACACCAGCCGTATATTATATTTACATCATTGCATTTAGTTCAGTCATACACACACACACACACACACACACACACACACACACACACACACACACACACACACACACACACACACACACACACACACACACACACACACACACACACACACACACACACACACACACACACACACACACACACACACACACACACACACACACACACACACACACATAAAGGTGGGCTGAGATCAATCTTTGGCACACACATTTTGACACACAATCTGTTTCTCAGGAAACACAGATATTGTGAAATACTGTGTAAATACACAGATTTTGTGTATGTGGTCCTGTGAAATAAAGTGACATCCCTTCCCCACGATTGTCAATTTATGTCATAGTATGTCTGGATTACGTTATTTAAAAACTGCACATAAAATACAATTCATGCAATGCATGCAACAACTTGAATACTCTTCTCCTGTGATGAGCGAGTTTCATTTGTGATGTAAAACATGCAAAAAATTTACATTGAATTAAAAAACAAAATTAATGTTAAGGATTAAGAAGGAATGGAAATGGTAAACTCAATTGAGCCGGATACATTTTTGATCCGATAAAAAGACTTGTGCATAAACTACGATGGAAAAACATTTACCGAATAAATCCCTTTGATGCACAACAAACTCAACTGTGGATTTGATTGGATAACTGGACTAACCAAGTGACCAATCGAATCACAGCATCTCAATTGTTGGTTTGATCATTCTAAAAAAAAACTAGGAACTCCCAAACAAGTTTAGATTTTTTACGCACCTTTTAACCTATCACCTGCAGGTGTGCGATGCTGAATGCTAATTGGTTTGATCATTCTGAAATGCCTGAGACAAAGTCTGTCATCAGAATGATTTGGTTTAATTCCCCCCAGAAGCTTCTTACATGATGCATTCGTCACAAACACCAGCATCCGAACACAAGATAACATGACAGCGTTTTATTGCGTTTCGTAAGTCGTTTACCACGTAGGAAAAAAGAGACACAGCAGCTTCACCAATTGCTGCAACTTACAGATATTCAGGAAGTGACGATTTTTGTTCTCATGCACATATGGGATAGCTACGTATGGGATGGAAACGCTGTTTTATTTGCAAATGTTTTATGCGATATTGCAACTTTTCACGCAAGTTAAATTCACAAATCTGGATGGAAACATAGCTCTCGTTGTGCTACTTTCCACTATATTATTGATCAATCGCACATCTCTGGCTGTGTCTCAAACTGCTGACAGACACCATGATCTCCTGACTGTAAAGCTTCATCTGACCTCAGCATGCTGACCCTGTCAGAGTGAGCCTCTAGAGATGAGCACAGGAGCCAATCCAGTCCCAATCAATCCAGCCGAATTAGACAGAGACACCACGAGTGAATGAGCCCTGGGGCCCTGTACAGAAAGAGCTTGATTACTGCAGAGTCCACAGACACACACTGCTGAGGGCCCT
Source organism: Chrosomus eos (assembly GCA_036326025.1). Taxonomy (NCBI): domain Eukaryota; kingdom Metazoa; phylum Chordata; class Actinopteri; order Cypriniformes; family Leuciscidae; genus Chrosomus; species Chrosomus eos. The sequence goes on along the minus strand of CM070824.1, from coordinate 43,589,983 downwards.
CGTCTGCGGCGCCTGGTCAAGTTTGTCCTGATGTTACGAAGGCTTGAAACTCTTCATGTTATAAGAGTCGTCAGCAAACTGTGATCTGTCATAGCATGCACCTTTTCAATTAGCACAGACCTGTCTCCCATGCACAGCTAATCACGCTATATTGTTAGGTAAACACTACCAGACTTTTTGAAAAGGAAGACAAACAAATGCTCAAACACACTCACAATAACCGTCTCCTCTTTCAGGTCTCAAGGGCTCTTTGCAGAGAATGCAGCTGGAATATGTAGATGTGGTCTTCGCCAACCGGCCCGATAGCAACACACCGATGGAGGGTAAGTTTCGACAAATATACACTAATGTTCACAAGTTTGGGGTCAGTAAGTATAGCAAGCCGGGAATGGAGCGAGTAAGATTTAAAAAATGTCACATTTTCTTATACGCATTTATTTGAAAAAATAAAATAATACAGCAAAAACAGTAATATTCTGAAATATTATTACAATTTAAAATAACTTTTTTCAATTTGAATATATTTAAAAATGTAATATATTCCTGGAATGGCACAAATATGAATTTTCAGCATTGTTCAGTTTCAAAACATGCCTTAAGAAACATTTCTGATTATTATCAATGTTGAAAACAGTTGTACTTCTTCATATTTTTGTGGAATCTGTGACGCATTTTTCCCAAAATTTAATTGAAATCCAAATCTACTGTATGTCACTTTTGATCCAATTAATGTATCCTTTCTTATTAAAACTATTAATTTGAAAAAAATCTTGCTTACCCCAAATTTTTAAACGGCAGTGCATGAAAATCATTACATTAATTGACTTGTTCGGGGTACATCTTGAAGGCTTTAGTAGACTTTGTTAGGTTTGGTAATTCAAAAAATTGTACCTTATACCTTCACCAAAGCACTTTGGGATACTATTCACTCTTAGTAATGACAATACTGCATAAAAGCCAGAGATGTACAAAAGAATGAGTGTTGGTGTCCTGCAGACACATCCATCTGAGGTCTAAGTGCTCTGAAATATGTATTCATGATAACAGGGTTATGATTAAGTGCAGTCCCCGGGGTGCCATGCTGAATAACCAGACTTCTTACTTCTACACGAGGAACGCAATGCAGCCAGCAAGCGACCAAACTGCTGTTAAAACTCTGTGCTGCCCAAAGCTTCATGTGCAGTCAGCCTGAAAATCAAATCTACTGTTTAATAATGTGCTTTTGGTACAAACCACAGAATAGCGAAGTCTCTTGAACAATATAAACCAGTTACAAAATATGACTCGGACAGAGAGAAACAACTGCACTAAGAGTGATCTGTGGAAAACGTGCATTAAAATGTGCATTAAAAAGCACCTGCTGCCAATGCCGTTTTTAAAACTGAGTGTTTTATTCTCAAAAGAGCAAAATAAAGAGAAGAAAGATAGTTGTTCCAGCCTCTTTGACCTTCACCTCTCATAAAGAAATGACTAGCTGATTTTCTCTTTCGTTTATCCATCGTATTATCTACAGATATATGCCAAAAGCCTAAATACATAAGGAGAAGAGAGAAGAACAGATAGTAGTAGATGATAGAATGATAGAAGGAGAGTGATTGGCTTCAAAGTTGTTTTTCTTCTGAAGACCAGAAACCGAAGCTAATGTACTGCAAGTGCATTCTTCCTTTACTGTGGCAGTAACAACAGTTTAATAATTGTACTAAAGAGAAAATTGACTGAAGAACTGTAAGAAACAAACCCGCCTACAGCACCGCTAGTGATAAAGCACAATCCAGCCCATAACTGGAATGAGAATGCCGTGTCCTATTAATTTCTGTGAGCCTGCATAGCTAGGAGCATTTGTTTCTCGTACTTTCAGAAAGTTTCATGCCTTAGAGACAACCATGGAGGGATTCAAGCCATCTCTCAGGATGGTGCTAATTAGTATAAAGCATGTTAAAATGCTAGGCAAGCTGTTTTCAGCCCTTTGCTTAAATTGTCTCTACTATCTGGCAGATATAACAGAAATGGGTGTCCTGAGAAATTGCAACGTCTATGTCAGGGGTGTCCTGGAGAGCCACTGTCCTGTAGCGTTTTGCTCCAACTTGCCTCAACACGCATGTCTGGACGTTTTAGTATGTAAGACCTTGATTAGCTGGTTCAGGAGTGTTTAATTTGGGGATGGAACTAGGGATGCACGATATCGGCCACCATAACGGTATCAGCTGATTGTGTTAGTTTTTAATGTTATTATCATCAGCCTAATAAGAAAATTTGGCCAATATATTCAAGCCAATAGATGGATTATTTCCTTCAGCTGAGACACAGCAGATGCTCACTGTTCGCCATGATGGTTTTGAACGGCTTTAAATATGATTGGAATCACTTCAAAAAAGTGCAACATGTGCGGTGCAAGTCTGTCATAAAGGCTACTTAAAATTATAATGAGCACATTATGATTCTGTGCTTGGGACATGACTTTTAATGGTAAGACATTTGTTTTTGTGATCAGGCTCTCAACAATTATATAAAAATTTGCATTTACATTTATCAGCCAATATATCGATTATCGGCTTTCAAATATCGGCATCGACCAAAATGTTCATATCGGTGCATCCCTAGTTGGAACTAAATTGTGCAGGACAGTGTCCCCCCAGGAGCAGGTTTGGACACCCCTGGTCTATGTGACCACCTTAAACTCTGTAAATAGCAGGAAAGCATTAGCTTACGCATGAAGTAGCAAAGTCAGCAAAATGGTTTAAATCGCTTAGAGCACAGTTTAGAGCTAGAAATTAGAGATTTTTTATATCCACCCTCTTTTTGTAAACTCAATCAATATTCTCTTGGGCGAGGGGGATCAGTATGCCCTTCTGGTAATGCATGTACTGCTCAGAGCTGTTCTGTTGAGTAGCATTTAGGGCTTAGTAATATTTCAAAGCTCTGCGCCAGATGCCAAGGTCACCCTGACTGAGCCAATACTTTCAGACTTCTCTACTTTAACAAGCTTTTCAGCTCTCTCTAACACAGCCTGACAACCTGCTACTCTTGATTGATGTTATTTAACTTCCATTTACTGTTTTTACATCATCCACTAGCACAGGGGTCGGCAAGTAAGTGTGGCATCAGGCCAAAAAAAATGCTCGCCACTAGATGGCGGGCCAGAACATAGTTATGTACAACAATCACCGTAATAAAACATCGCCAGATTCACGTTCATCAGAAAACTGAAAGTGCTTTTACCGCCACTCACTGAGTGACTGAAGCTAGAGGCTGCGGCCTTTACCGTCCTTGTTATGTGCACACGCCTCCCATACCGGAAAGCCAGTTCGAATCCTGCTTGAAGTAGAACCGGAGGATTTACGTTGGTGCCGTGACCCGGATGGTATAGAGGTTAAGGGGGATGAGTATAACAGAGGCCAGCTAGTAAAACCTCGCTCCCCTGGCCTCAAGAAGCGCACTAGTGACTGACATTAAAGTCTGTGTCCTTGTTAGTAGAAGTAGAACCGGAGGGGTTGCTTTGGTGCCGTGACCCGAATGGGACGGTTTAGGTGGGTGAGTGTAACAGAGGCCAGCTAGTAAAACCTCATTCCCCCTGGCCTCAAGAGGCACACTAGTGTCAGATACTAAAGGCTGTATCCTTGTTAGTGAGTCTGTGTGCCTCTCATGCGGGAAACGCCAGGTCGAATCTCGCTCGAAGTAGAACTGGAGGAGTTCTGTTGGTGCCGTGACCCGGATGGGACGGTTTATGGGGATGAGTGTAACAGAGGCCAGCTAATAAAACCTCATTCCCCCTGGTCTCAAGAGGCACACTAGTGACTGACGCTAAAGGCTGTGTCCTTGTTAGTGCGCCCGCCTTCCATCTCGGAAAGGCCGGTTTGAATCCCGTACAAAGTAAAACCAGAGGAGTTACGTTGGTGCCGTGACCCTGATGGGACGGTTTATGGGGATGCGTGTAACAGAGGCCAGCTAGTAAAACCGACACTCCCTTGGCTGTGTCCTTGTTAGTGCGCCTCCCATGCCAGAAAAGCCGGTTCGAATCCTGCTCAGAGTGGGAGTTACACAAGAAGATATGACAAGAAGATACAACACATGAACGTAATATAATTGTGCAGCAATGTTGCCATGGGCACGTTTTTCCAATGAGCCTGTGTTGCTTAATCATCTATGCTTCTTATCTTTAAACATGGGCTAGACGTTGACACCTCTCTCTCACTCTCTCTCATAGACATGTGCAGGCAGAGCGATATGCAGTGCTTTTCTGCTGCATTGATGCGTAAAGTGTCCAGAGTTTGGTACTCATCACTGTGTGCAGTGCATAATAAAGTTCCTCAGTGGCTCTGCAGTCCCCTGCTTTCTCGCTTTTTGTCAGCATGAAGGGTAAAAGCTGAAGGGAATATAAAGTTACACTGCACTTTAGCTTTCTTTTATTCCTCACGAGTGCTCTTATTGAATTGAGTGAAACCACACAAAAGTACTTCAAGCTGAACTTAATGAACTCAAGCTGATACACAGTGAATGGAAATATATTGCACCATACCAGATTATGTTACTGAGTGTGTGTGTGTGTATATATGGATATACATATATATATTTCCTGTGTCATGGGATCATTGCTTTGAACGTGATATAATTACAAATGGGTAATTACAATATTTTAAATAAAGAAGCAATTTAGCACATTTAAAATCTAGTACATTTAAATGTAAAATTGTATAACAATGCACTACTGTTTAGATTATAATCAAGTACTCTAGTATGTTAGTCAACATCAAAATAAGTGTACTTCTTTTAAATTGCACCTTTATTTAAGTGCAAATAAACATATTAGTGCATTCTGTGGTTTTTTATTTAATTGATATTATATTATTTGCAAGTAGTTTTTTATGTAAGATTTGAAGGACACTACAAGTGCACTTTCAATACAATTACATTCACTCTTTTTCACAAGAGTGCTAACATAATTTGTGCATGTTTGTCTCCACAGAGATTGTCAGAGCCATGACCTACGTGATAAACCAGGGCATGTCCATGTACTGGGGAACCTCACGATGGACAGCTATGGAAATAATGGTAAAGTAACATTTTTATTAACCTCAGTTGTCATGAGATACTTCCTTCAACATGTCACCCTGCAGGACACACACTTTCAGCAGAATTAAGTGCATCTCTTGCATGTCATGACAGAATTGCTGATCTTTTACTTTCTTTAGGCTTGAATTCAGAAGTAAACAGTGTGTTTTCTGGAACAACATCCTCAGCTCCTCGAGTGTATATTGGCCACATCACATATTTTTAGCCCTTTGACTGAAGTCAGTGGTTTGTCAGTGCTGTGTGTTGCTGTAATTGCAGTGTTGCACAAAGCAAGTTGGCACAAACTGATATGTTGTAATTAAGCACTGACATTATCAATTCATGGGCGATAAATGTAGGCTTGATCAGACTTTTTACAAAGAGGACACACACTGATGACCTGTAATTTGTGTGACTGTGATAATACCATGTTCTAGTGTCACGCCAGATCTATCCCACGTAAACACACCCCCATGACTGGAACGTGTGTTCGTACTTCGTAGCCTGAAATGATACCAAGGAGCCAATCAGTTATGTGATATTACTATATACACGATATTGGAGAAAATAACTAGTTGTCACAGTTTTTACTACAGTAAATATTTACTTTTGAAAGTTAACGTCTACCCTTAAAGGTGCCATCTGTCAAAAAATCAAATCAAACTCCACATATTCCATACCAGATGGGGGCAGTATACCTCCAGAAAGTTGGCCTACTCTAGTCTGTTTTTTAGTTTCAGGTTGTTAATCTTCTAAAACCGTCAAATAGTCCGCTTTGTCCCGCCAAAGCCTATTTTGATCGGTGAGGGATGTAGACTAGAATGACTGCTGCCGCTGCGCTTGACAGGGCGCGTTACGAGCAGAGAGAGAGAGAGAGAGCGAGCGCCGGCCGCGCACGCGCACTCTCACGTCTTCAAACAACACGAGCGCGGTCCTGCTCTCTCTCCCTCGCGCATATTAATCAAATCAATTGACACGATAGTAAGACCGCAGTTTCACGTGGAGCATTTGGAGATTTTTAGAGATAAAAGAGATACAAGCAGTGCGAGTTATTCGTGTGTTGCAGTTTGGCTGGTGGTTATGTATGTTGCCCGCATACCGCCTCCCATGGCCGAAACTGGTATTACAACACCTGTCGGGCCGGGGCTAGTAATGCTAATGCTAATTTAGGTTGATATCTCTGCAACACTATAACTTTTCATTTTTTTAATGACATCATCGCCCTTATTTCTTCTCATTCTTTTGATGCGTGTAGCTCATTTTTTGGATATTTTTACCTCAATTGTTACACATGGCACCTTTAAGGCAACAGAAAATTATTATATTATATTATCCAACAGCAATGAAGTAGCATTACATTTTCGACTGAATAATGAACAGGTGTTTGAAACCAACATGATTTGTGAAAACGGGCATTTTTGTAACTAGGTTTGTTACTGACTGGCCTCAGGCATCACTATAAATAAAATAAGAGTATTTTAAATAATTTCCAGCATGCAATATCTGCTTCTTCTGATGGCCCAGTAAAGACATTATGAAAGCACTTGGAAATGGAAATGTATGAATCGTAGCTATTAGAGATGTATGCATATATTTGGATCCAAAAGTGTAAATCTGATTGTGTTTCTAGGAGGCGTACTCTGTGGCGAGGCAGTTTAACCTGATTCCTCCAGTGTGTGAGCAAGCGGAGTATCATCTCTTCCAGAGGGAGAAGGTCGAGGTTCAGTTGCCTGAGCTCTACCATAAGATAGGCAGGTGTCAATCAATCATCATTTACTCACTGAATCCTGACTGTCATGTAGCGGCTCATCTTCATTCTGTGTGACTGTAGGTGTGGGCGCCATGACATGGTCTCCTCTGGCCTGTGGGATCATCTCTGGAAAGTATGAAAATGGTATCCCAGAATCCTCTAGGGCATCTATGAAGGTACCAATGTAATCCTAATTTGCTAGAAACGTGCTCGCTTGCATATATACAACGACAAACCAAGTATTTATTTTGTGCCATGCTTCTTCCTACCCGACTTTACTTGTGTACTCGTTTTGTCTTGAAGTCGTACCAGTGGCTGAAAGACAAGATCGTGAGTGAGGACGGACGAAAGCAGCAGGCGAAGCTGAAAGAACTGGCTCATATTGCGGAGAAGCTTGGCTGTACTTTGCCTCAGCTGGCCGTAGGTAAGACTGCTCCCATCAACACTACAAACACAACCAGTTTTCGTATTATTGTCCATTATGTCAACAAATCTGCTGAGAAGACTGTTTTGAAGCCTTTTGTTGTCCTCCAGCCTGGTGTCTGCGGAACGAGGGAGTGAGTTCAGTCCTGTTAGGAACCTCAAATGCAGAGCAGTTAACTGAAAACCTGGGAGCCATTCAGGTGAGATCCAGGCCGTCTACAGCTGCTGTTACGATGTGTTTTGGGCGATCGGATCACAAGTAGACGAGGGAGACACAAACCCGTTTACATCTGGTGTTTTAATCCGTCTCTTTTGACCACTTGATTTTCTTCGAGGGGAGGGTCTATGAGCGGGGAAATGCTTGGGTTTTTCAGATCTTTTAATCTAATGGACAAAATAAGCTTAGGCGTTTTACATATGAATGTGAATGGATGATGGAGAAACGCACGGAGAACAGCAGCTTTAGGCCCTGTCTACATGGAGACGCATTTAGCTGAATTACGTACAAATTTTGTATAGTATTGGCGTTTCGTCCAGATGGATCCGCCGTTTTGAAACCATTATTTTTTGAAACCGGGTCCCAGAGTGGATAAATATGAAACCGACACCCTTGTGTTTTCGTGTGTACGGCCAATCCGTACATTTTGTGAAACGATGATGTCATCACACCACGTGTCAGCATTAGTCACACACCGCTATACGTCACACGTAACATCAACAACAATGGCCTTGCTTGGATATGCTTGTGATCGTTCTGCAGAAACTACTGAGCCTATTAGCTTTACTAAAGCGATGTATTCTGCTACTACGGTGAGCAATCTCCTTCTTCAACTTGCTGTCGTGTTGGGTTCGTATAGAGCGCCTGGGTTATGCGCACGCTCCAAATCTTCTTCTCCTTGTTTAGTGTATCTCTGTGGCAGAATTACAGCGCCACATACTGGTCTGGCATGTATACCACATCGTTTTCAGTCGGTTTCAATGGTTTTGTGTGTACGCATATATTTCTTGAGACGACGCCGTGTTTACGAAAAAAAAATTCGAACGAGGGAAAAAAAAGATTGGATAGGGAAAGCTCTGGCTTCGTGTGGATGTGGCCTTAGTTTCTGCTCTGACAGCCGTAAGACCAGCCGAACGCTGTGAGTGTGTGTTAGAAATCAGGAATGGTGAGAGAACATTGTGCTTGGTACATTTTTTTTTTTTTTTTTTCATCTTCAAACAAAACTTTAAACAAAGTTTAAATCCCGTCTGGCTATTGTGCTTCCCATAATGTTAGTAGACGGAGAGTAGGCGTCTTTTGCGGCTGTTGGAACACATGAGCGTTTACACTATGAAAGCGATGTGTTTTCGACTACCTCTGGAAGTGGTTGAAAGTAGACAAGCTCAAAACGTTTTATACCCCATTTACACCTGTATTTAGCATCGTCCACCTGTGATATGATCGACCAAAACTCATCTCAAAAGCCCTATTGACTTTCTACGCATCTATTATTTCCAGAAGATTCCTAACTAATTTATTTGCACATTCAGGTACTTCCAAAGATGACATCCCATATAGTCTCAGACATTGATCATATACTTGGGAACAGGCCATACAGTAAGAAGGACTACCGGTCCTAGTGGCTCCGGACACACACTCATGGTGAAGGGAGATGTGTGTGTGTGTGTAGCAGTGTTCGTGCCCTAGTGGTTCCTGCTCCAAATCTGTTTCCATCATCGGTCTCTGAAGCCTTAGAGTGCCGTCCTCCATAACCTGTTCCTGAATCCCGTTTCTGCTGGTGTGCCTTTACACCTGGTGTCCCGGTGTCACCTCGCAGGAGAGCTTCACTCACTTCTGAACATCATAAACACCCATTACTCAAAACCATCAGCACTGGGAGGCCTGGAGGTGTTAGCACACAGAGTGGAGGAACAGCGCATGTCGCCCTCTTGTGTTTCAATACAGCAACTGCAAACAGTTTCACAGAAACGGTGGAGCAATGTGCATTCGTAAAGCTCTTTTGCCTGTGCAAGAATGCCTGTATGATATATTATGAGGGATAATTTAATAGAGAATATGTGTGTTTGCTTCATAATGTGAGGCACATGTACATGTGGTGGAAGAATAACTCAATGCACACCTCGGACCTTGGAAATTACTTGAATGAGGGTAGCATATGTGATTATTGAACATGCAACTGTATTATAAACCGACCTCAATCCGCACTGCAGTATAATATGCAGTATTAAAGTTGATCTGACATGCATAGAGTATATTATACCAGCAGTCGAATGCATTCATGGTAATGTTTGATTATAAATGAGTGACTTGATTTTTCCTTTAGTAATAGTAAAGAATAATTTAGAAATTCAAGGGATGCCCTTGTGAAAAAGAAGTGTGCTTTACTTCAAATCTTAAAAGTAAAAACTACTTCTAATTTCAATTAAATTAAAGGCCACTTTCAGTTTCTTAACACTTAATTTGACTTTTTAAAGGTTTTACCTTTATATTTTAAATCAGTAGGTCTTTTTGATAATCTTTTGTCATGCTTTAAAGAAGTACACTTATTTTGATGTGTTGACTAACATACCAAAGCATATCTAAAGTGCTTGCTTATAAATTATAATTATTACATTTAAAGTTACTATATTTTAAACGTACTAAATTAAATTCATGACAAGTTTCAACAGATTTAAGTATCTTTAAGTTCATCATAAATGTGTATTAAATTCAGCAGTACACTTTTACTATATTTCAAAGACAATATAATAAAATATAAAAGATTTTGTAATTACGTCCTACTTAAGTGGGTCAAAATATACACTAAAGTTCAGCTATATGCATTTATTTCATACATTTTCATTGAATTAAAATGCAATAAACTAATATATAAGTATATTCTTTCCATGATAAGTACTTCTTTTCTTTTTCACAAGGGTTATAAACCCTGTCATTTACTCCCCCTCATTTTGGTCCAAACCTGAATGACTTTATTCCTGTTGTTGGACCCCATTGACTTTTATTGTATGATGATGAAAAAAAAAAAAACACTCGTATAGGTTTGAATCATCATAAGGGTCAGTGAATAATGACGGTCCCTTTGAGTATCAATGAGCTCCTGATCTGCACGTCAGCATTAAGATATAAAAGAAGTGAATTTGATTGACAGTTTGTGGGTGCCTCATGCGTGACTATAGCTCTTGCTTGCCCTACTTGAAAGCCATACTTTATCATGCCCTAGATATTTTAAAGACTGACAAGCTGCTTTACCCTGTAGTATTTAACTTCTCAGAGCTTTTAGATTCATTTGAAACCCAATGGATGATGGAGAAAACAAGATGTCTCTGTACAGAAACCCATCGAAAACAGTGTTGAAAGCAACAGTGTGTAGATAGTGTTACCTTTAGTCTCCCTGCGGAGTGCCTTGATTCTCACCTGCATGAACATTAGGGCTTGCCCATTCTCCCACGAGTGGAATACTGTGAGCTTTTCTCAACTGTAAATGAAGTCTTTTACAAAAACAAAGAAATCACACCATGTGGTGGCTATTGTTTTCTAAAGTTTGTAACGTTGAAATGAGTTGTTGGGATACACAGGGGCTTTTCTCATATCATGCATCTCTCCCTGTATGGCAGCAGTGACTTCTGTAAATATAAATATGTAAACAGTTGATAGAGGTAAAATATATGCTTGAAATAAAAACACATAAGGCCAGTAAACCCATGTGTGTGTGTGTGCTGCTTATGGGTGGAATTGCCATCAGAATAACAATATAGTGATGTACAGTATATCCTCATTGTGAAATATTTGTCATATTGCACTCCCTTATAGTAAAATATGACAAGATGTATGAGTAAACAGTCTTTTATTGGTACAAAACAAAAACGAGAGAAGACCAGACAAGCTTTGACTAATCATGAATTTCATAAAGCTTTAACAGATGAAATGATAAACGCCCTCCCAAAAGATAAAAAAAACCTCCTTTAACACATCGCCACACCCCCCCAATCCCATAATCCTCTCATTTTGTGTGTTCCTCGACCTTCTCCTGGTTTATTTGGAGCCAGTGGACAGCAGGGCGATCAGACCTGAAGAAGCACTGATGGACAGAATGTAGTTCCTGTGATAAACACACGAGGTAAACGTTAACTTCTGAACCAATCAATTGGCTTTAAAAGACTAAACACAAAAGTACTTACACGGTTGGATTGAAGTTCTTCAGCAGGAAGAAAGAGGCGATGATGACGAGCATGAGGAAGAGTGTGTTGTTGTAGAAGATGGAGAAAGTTGTGGCCTCGTAATCGGCGACCTCATTCTTTTTCCAAAGGATCCTGCGGAAAATCTCAATGTTAGGAACTGTTGACTAACATACCAAAGCATATCTAAAGTGCTTGCTTATAAATTATAATTATTACATTTAAAGTTACTATATTTTAAACGTACTAAATTAAATTCATGACAAGTTTCAACAGATTTAAGTATCTTTAAGTTCATCATAAATGTGTATTAAATTCAGCAGTACACTTTTACTATATTTCAAAGACAATATAATAAAATATAAAAGATTTTGTAATTACGTCCTACTTAAGTGGGTCAAAATATACACTAAAGTTCAGCTATATGCATTTATTTCATACATTTTCATTGAATTAAAATGCAATAAACTAATATATAAGTATATTCTTTCCATGATAAGTACTTTTTTTTTTTTTTTTTTAAGTATGCCTTTTCTTTTTCACAAGGGTTATAAATCCTGTCATTTACTCCCCCTCATTTTGGTCCAAACCTGAATGACTTTATTCCTGTTGTTGGACCCCATTGACTTTTATTGTATGATGATGAAAAAAAAAAAAAACTCGTATAGGTTTGAATCATCATAAGGGTCAGTGAATAATGACGGTCCCTTTGAGTATCAATGAGCTCCTGATCTGCACGTCAGCATTAAGTTATAACGGAAGTGAATTTGATTGACAGTTTGTGGGTGCCTCATGCGTGACTATAGCTATTGCTTGCCCTACTTGAAAGCCATACTTTATCATACCCTAGATATTTTAAAGACTGACAAGCTGCTTTACCCTGTAGTATTTAACTTCTCAGAGCTTTTAGATTCATTTGAAACCCAATGGATGATGGAGAAAACAAGATGTCTCTGTACAGAAAACCATCGAAAACAGTGTTGAAAGCAACAGTGTGTAGATAGTGTTACCTTTAGTCTCCCTGCGGAGTGCCTTGATTCTCACCTGCATGAACATTAGGGCTTGCCCATTCTCCCACGAGTGGAATACTGTGAGCTTTTCTCAACTGTAAATGAAGTCTTTTACAAAAACAAAGAAATCACACCATGTGGTGGCTATTGTTTTCTAAAGTTTGTAACGTTGAAATGAGTTGTTGGATACACAGGGGCTTTTCTCATATCATGCATCTCTCCCTGTATGGCAGCAGTGACTTCTGTAAATATAAATATGTAAACAGTTGATAGAGGTAAAATATATGCTTGAAATAAAAACACAGTAAACCCATGTGTGTGTGTGCTGCTTATGGGTGGAATTGCCATCAGAATAACAATATAGTGATGTACAGTATATCCTCATTGTGAAATATTTGTCATATTGCACTCCCTTATAGTAAAATATGACAAGATGTATGAGTAAACAGTCTTTTATTGGTACAAAACAAAAACGAGAGAAGACCAGACAAGCTTTGACTAATCATGAATTTCATGAAGCTTTAACAGATGAAATGATAAACGCCCTCCCAAAAGATAAAAAAAACCTCCTTTAACACATCGCCACACCCCCCCAATCCCATAATCCTCTCATTTTGTGTGTTCCTCGACCTTCTCCTGGTTTATTTGGAGCCAGTGGACAGCAGGGCGATCAGACCTGAAGAAGCACTGATGGACAGAATGTAGTTCCTGTGATAAACACACGAGGTAAACGTTAACTTCTGAACCAATCGATAGGCTTTAAAAGACTAAACACAAAAGTACTTACACGGTTGGATTGAAGTTCTTCAGCAGGAAGAAAGAGGCGATGATGACGAGCATGAGGAAGAGTGTGTTGTTGTAGAAGATGGAGAAAGTTGTGGCCTCGTAATCGGCGACCTCGTTCTTTTTCCAAAGGATCCTGCGGAAAATCTCAGTGTTAGGAACAAAGTACTTCCAAACAGTGGACATGTCCTGTGCCGGATATAAGACCGCAGATCAACAGGATAAAGTGGTTCATTTCTGTCTTCAATAATATGACAACAATTCATAATGACAACGATTCGTCAGTGTCTATTAAACCTTTGACAAATTCACACTGGAACATTTAAATCTGTGTTTGTGAAGTCACTGAGCATTCATGTATAGGACTGTTAAAATGTGTTCTTGAATCATTCACTATTCATCCAGTGATGAAACAAGTTTTGTTTATTTGTCTGTTCAGAATCATTTTAAACAAAACAAAAAAGTAGTATTTGTTTTTGGTAACTTAAAGCTGAAATAAAATATTACATCAAAAACTACAACAAATACAAATTTGTAAAATGTTAACTGAAATAATTTAAGCATTAAAATAAACCTTAATTAAAGCTATATAGAAATATATAAAAAAAATAACAAAAGCACAAAATTACTAAATCAGATAAAAAATTCTAATATATTTTTTAAAAGTATGTAGTTAATACATAAATAATACTAAAATAACACTGATAAAAGCAGACAAGCCAATTAGAATTGGTCATAATTCAGATGAATACCTCTCGTCCTTCTCTTTGCGGGACATTTTGCGGTTGTCAGCCTCAGAGAGCTTGCGAGTCACTTCTTTAGACACGGCATCTTCACGCTTCTGAGCAACCCTGAAAGTAAAGCAGTTGATCATTCAGTCTCATGAAGAAATTAAGTTTACTAACTCCAATAGAGAGAAAAGTAAAGAGATGGGCATTCTTACTTGTGCTTGAGGACGAATTTGACATTCTTGTAAGCAAAGGCCACCAGGTAAGTGCTGACTAGAGTCATGACTGCATACAGCACTGCAGACTGGACCAGGTCCATGTGCCAGATCCTCCAGAACAGCCCTGGAACAACATGACATATGCAGGAATTATGTATTTATCATCACAATAACAGTGGCCATCGATCACCAGTGCACATTTAGTCTCGGTGATACAGTATAAAATACGAGCTTCATGTAAGAAGCTATAGCACACTCAATAGAATAGAAGTGTCTAGGTAAGTCAATGTTTAGATTTAACCATTATATTTAATCATTTAGCAGAAACTTTAATCCAAAGCGACTTACATTACAAATTAGAACAATAGAAGCAGTTAAACTAACAATTGCACAAGTGACTGTGCTGAGACCCTTCCCAGTTTAATCTAATGTAGTAAGTTAGGTATACAGTTTTGTTTAGAAAGATTTAAAGATAAGCTAGTAAAGTAAGTCTGAGAGTCGTCTTCAGCAGGAACCGAAGAGGAACTTACAGATGGGGATTGCGGACACGATTAGCGCATTGCCGTAGAATAGCGCTGTGGATTTGGCCGACAGGTTTCTGCTGAAGTCCTGCAGGAGAAGATCCTCCTCTGACTGCTGTTTGCTGGCGCTTTTAGGAGCCATGTCTCCGGTCTGTCCACTGCTCGGATCCTAGGCTTGGGTGAAAAGAGACAGACACGTATGTGATCCGAATGGATGAAGCGCTTACGCCGCGTCAGCACAAACAGTGACGTGGAAATAATGCGCGCAGAACTCAAGGAGACTCGCGCTGAGATGCTGCCTGCTAGTGTCCGGGAGGGTCTCGCGCATTTAAAGGGACAGTTCGCTAAAAGTAAATGATACCCAGGGGGAAAACACCTTTTAGGATATCAGACATGGGCTGCTGTAAAAGGTTCATATAAAAATGAAATCTATGATGTCTGAGGATCACAACCTGGGTAGACAACAAGCTGCTGGAAACTTGTAATTAGGGTCAAAACAATGCTACCTCAAATTCTGCTTTAACTCCCGCGGAATCACCCAAATGCTAAAAATGTTTAATCTCCTGAGCCATATCTCTGTGATACTTTATGCTAGAAACAAACTGAGCACACCTTTTAAAAGAATGGAAAATACGCTTTCATTGTTCAAATTCACTACCCTTTCGTTATGTTCGTGCTGAAAACAGCCACTAGGCTACTTTAAACTGCTGTAAAAAATGTATCTGATACATATATTTTTTTCACATTTTTTTGCAAAACTACTAAATGTTTAAAAGAAAATTCAGAATTTGAATTCTTTAATTGCCAAATTCATAAATGATGATGTCACTGATTTGGGTAAAAAACACACAAAATAAATAGTTATGTAAATGTTGAAATTATAGTTAAAGCTCCAATCTCCCAAAAAAATGTGTGTTGGTGCCTCAGCGACTCTTCGCTCAAAGAAACTGATAACCACAGCTGTCAATCATGATGTCACACTCCCAAAACCAAATTTAATTAAAAAACGAAC
Source organism: Chrosomus eos (assembly GCA_036326025.1). Classification (NCBI taxonomy): domain Eukaryota; kingdom Metazoa; phylum Chordata; class Actinopteri; order Cypriniformes; family Leuciscidae; genus Chrosomus; species Chrosomus eos. Next base: position 43,574,316 of record CM070824.1, on the reverse strand, counting down.
ACTTAAACTCACATCAGCGTGATAACTACCTAAAATGACAGAATCCATTTTTGGAAAAACATCATTTGAAGTGTAAATAATTTGATTGTTTAATTTGTCTCAAGTCCCATAAGATTACATGGAGAGAGAGAGCGGGTTTATAATCTAAACTGCACCCAGCCACTTGAGGGAGAATGAAAAGTTTTGGCTTTGCTTTTCAGGACTTGTGCGCACACTTGGGTAAATAATTACAGATATTTCATAGACTGAAGGAACTTAATCTGGACTGAAAGACTGGAGAAATTGTTGTATTATGTTAAGACAATTACATTAATTGTTGTTAATGTTTTTTTTTCATCTTCAAGCATTTAATATTATATTAAAAATATATATCATATGGGGGCAAAACAAAACACCATGAGTATATTGTAATTACATGATATTATGATTTTTTAAATGTTGAAGATGTGGGGAATCATATCTGATTTATTAACCCTTGTGCTGCATTTGGGACATTTTTGGTCATTTGCAGTTTAATTTCTTTGTCCATTTTGCCTGTTTTAATGCAAATGCAAAATTGTGACTTTTGGATAAATGTATAAAATGTATCTCATTTTGCAAAATATGTACAACACACATGTGTAGATCAAATAGTAACACTCAGCACCATAATGACCAAAATGGCCCATTGAAACCCATTAAAACGTCGTTTAAAGCCGGGGCCGTCATTGATACATGAATCATGATTTAAGTTGAAATATCCTTTCATTTTGAAGCAAAAGCATTATATTTGCATTATATAGTGTATTCCACCAGTGACGTCACTACATAGGTATTCCAATCACGTTATTTTCCTGTTTTCCACTAGGGACACTATTGACTGTGTTATGAAGCATTTTAATGGCTCAATGATACTCAAATACTATCAAAACACTCCAAACCAGCCTCCATTCTTCGCGAAAGGTGGATAAAAAGGCGATATTTGGGGTGCTGGGTCATATCGCTATACACAACTAACGTTACACAATTTGCAGAAAGTGAAAGCTGAAAATCATCAGAAGAGCACAAACAAAAATAATGATTATAGCAGCATGCGGTAAGGAACTTTATTTCTGTTTATGTCGTAATATATCTATAACGAAAAGAAATTTAGTAAATTTGAGTAAAATCACAGGGATCCGAAACAAAGTCTGCCTTTCATACAAGTGCGGTTGATGCAAAAGTTATAAAGCTGTACACATCTTTAGTGCGGCAATTTCAAACTGAATGACAAGATGAAGAAAAGCTACACGTCACCGAAGCAGCGGACTACGTTACTGAACCCACAGACAGCGAGCCGGAGTCTGATGGCAGTGAAACGGAGATCGCGTCAAAAGATGATGTGGAGTTTCACCTGACTTCGGATTCCGACTCCTCATCTGACCCACTCAGAGTGAGGAACTGCATGACACACAGGAGACACCCGATCCTATGTGGACGTCAAAAAATGGACTTCACTGGTTACCCACTAACGCCGAGACGCTCCGCTTCGTGCCACCCAAGATAAGGACACCCGGACCGACACATTACGCAACGGTGCGCATCGTGGACCCTAGGTCTGCATTCCAGCTACTGTTCACGGAGGATAAGGTCAAATTAATTGTGGACCAAACAAATCGCCAGGGGAAACGGTCCGAGACCGATTGGATTAATGTGGATGCAACAGACGCCGAGGCTTACCTCGGGGTGCTGATTCTGGCTGGAGTCTACAGGTCCAGAAATGAGTCCACCCGGACCTGTGGGATGACCACACAGTCCGGCCCATCTTCAGGGCCACCATGCCCCACCGCAATTTCCAGAAGTTCGGTTCAAATGTAAGATTTGACGACAGGCTAACCCGATCTGGACGTTACCGGGATGACAAGCTGGCGGCGTTCAGGCCGATCTGGGATAAGTGGCTGCACCGCCTCCCCCTTCTCTTTAACCCCGGGGTGGACGTCTGTGTGGATGAGCAGCTGGTCGGGTTCAGAGGCCGCTGCAGTTTCCGACAGTATATGCCCAGCAAACCGGCACAATATGGCATTAAGATCTGGGTCACAAGTGATGTTTCCACGTCTTATGCATGGAAAATGCAGATTTATGACGGAAAATTCGCAGGATGCGCTCCCGAGGTGAACCAGGGACAGAGTGTTGTGCGGGACATGACTGCCGGGCTGGAGGGACACACTGTTACCACCACAGACAATTTCTTCACCTCTTATGAGCTGGCAGAGGAGCTGCTGAAGAAAAAAACTGCTCTGGTTGGAATGATCCGGAGGAACAAACCAGAGCTTCCTCCACACCTGCTCCAAACCAGAGCAAGACCACTGTTAAAATATGGTCATTATGTCCTAAGTTGTATATTGTGTAATGTAATGCTGCACAGTTCAGTGTATAGCGTATGTTTATGCCACAAGAGGGCACTCAAGTACAAACTTTGGAGGACGCGTTTGCATTATTATGTTTGTCCTTTTTGACTTTACGTAGTTCATCTTCAGGCTGTCTGACCGTGAGACTGATGTGTCTGCAGCGCAAATAATAAATATGCCGAGAACGGCTAAAGATGATTAATCTCCATCGTCCACTTTTTCTTTTGAATGCAACGCTAAAACATAACTCAACAGGTTATGGGCCCAGGAGTCGTTCGGAAGATTAGTTTGTCGTTTTCCACCGTTTAGAAAGTCGCAACGGACCGCGTGCTAACGGATTGCTGGCTGAGGAAAAATAGTAAGCCAACATGACGGAACAACGAAGGACGAGCAGATTGCCTCGATTGATGTTCGACGGAGACGAGACAAGTATGAGCTTTGGGAGACCAAAATGTTGGGACATTTTCATTTGTCAGGGCTAAAGAACACGGTGCTGATAGAACCGGTGTCAGAAGCCGAGATAGCAGCGGATGCGGGGAAAAACGCTGACGCATATGCAGAGTTGATTTTACTACTCGATGACAAAAGCCTCTCATTAGTTATGAGGGATGCGCCCAACGATGGAAGAAAAGCTCTGGGAATATTGAGAGAATATTATGCAGGGAAGGGAAAGCCTCGTATAATCAACTTGTACACCACGTTGACATCGCTTCTGAAGGCGAATGATGAGAGTGTAATGGACTATATTATCAGAGCAGAAACCGCCATCACAGCGCTGCGGAACGCGGGTGAAACGCTAGGAGACGGACTGCTCGTGGCTATGGTCTTAAAGGGATTGCCTGAGAGTTTTAAGCCATTCGCGATACATGTGGCTCACACAGACGATGCAATCACGTTTGCAGAATTTAAGACTAAGCTACGTAACTTTGAAGAGACAGAGAAGATAAAAGCAGCTGAGTCGAGCGACAGTGTGATGACGACTCAAGGAAAAGCGGGACGGCGGCCCACCAAGACAAACGCACGTGGCTGGACCAAGGACGACACAGAGACCGTGTGTTTCAAGTGTGGCACCAAAGGCCACAGAGCGAAAGTATGTCGACAGAAAACATGGTGTAGTTTTTGCAGAAGTGACACACACAAAGACGCCACATGTAGACGTAAGAACAAAAAGGATGGTGTGAGTAAAGCCTCAGAAGAAGCAGAAGACTACGTGTTCAAGATGAGAAGAGGACCCGTATCAGCGGCACGACATCAGTATCCAGGAGAGGGTCTGATGGTGGACACGGGGGCTACCTCTCATATCATCACGGACATAACCCTGTTCAAGAGCTTCGACAGCGCGTTTAGGCCCGAAACGCACAGTGTCGAACTGGCAGATGGCACCCGTTGCAGCAGGATCGCTCAGCGGAGGGGAAATGCTGAAGTTTCTCTTACAGACAGCGGAGGACAGCGACACAAGGCAGTGCTGAAAGACGCTTTGTTCGTACCGTCGTACCCCAAAGCATCTTCTCAGTGAAGGCAGCGACAACAAGTGGGGCTACGGTTGTCTTTAAAGAAGATAAAGACGCCCTGATAGCCAGAGACGGTACCAGATTTAACATACACGTGTATGGTAGGCTGTATTATCTACATACTGAATCTGAGTCTAATGATAAGTGTAATGCATGTCACGACATACAAACATGGCACGAGATATTAGGCCACTGTAACTATGACGATGTTCTTAGGCTGCAAAATGTTGTGGAAGGTATGGAAATCAAGGGCAAAACAGGCAGGCCTGAACAAGAGTGTGAGGTGTGTATTAAGGGAAAGTTTGCCCAAACCAGAAATAGGGACCCTGATACCAGAGCAAAGGCTCCCTTACAGATGGTACACACAGACCTAGCCGGTCCAGTAGCCACAGAGTCGATAGATGGGTACAAATACGTACAGTCATTTACTGACGATTACTCAAGCGCAGTATTTGTATATTTTCTGAAGAAGAAAAGTGATACAGTACAGGCTACTGAAAAGTTCCTAGCAGATGTATCCTCTTACGGGAAAGTGAGGTGCATCAGGTCCGACAACGGGACGGAGTTTACGTGTGGTGATTTCCAAGCACTGTTGAGGAAAAATAAAATTAGACATGAAACGTCAGCTCCGTATTCCCCACACCAGAACGGAACTGCAGAGAGGGGTTGGCGTACTCTTTTTGAGATGGGTAGGTGATGATAGTTGAAAGTGCACTACCGAAGCAGCTATGGAACTACGCGGTACAAACAGCAGCAATAGTACGCAACAGGTGTTTTAACAGGCGTACAGGGCAGACTCCTTATGAGTTACTGACAGACAAGAAGCCTAACGTATCTAAAATGCAAAAGTTTGGGTCTGTATGCTACACGTACAAACAGGACAAGGGAAAACTTGATGCCAGATGTGACCAGGGGCGTTTTGTAGGTTACGACAAGAACAGCCCTGCGTATTTGGTGTATAATCCAGACACAAATAAAGTACAGAAACACAGGCTAGTGAAGTTTGTGAGCAAGGCAGCTGTGGAAAAACAGACACAGACAGATGAGTCAGATCCAAGCGATGACAGTGACAGTGTAAGACCCGGGACTACTGAGTCCACTGAGAGTAGGCGTACAGAAAATGCTCCCGAGCCAAGTGTACGGGGTAGAAATGTACATGATAGTCCAGGTACAGTAACGAGGTGTAGTGACCATAAACAAACACAACAGAGTGTGACATGTGATGAACCCGAGAGTAGGAGGTATCCGACTAGAGAAAGAAAAACACCGAGCTACTTGGATGACTTCGTAACTGAAGATAGTGATAGTGATGAGGTTCATATCACGGTAGACTACTGTTGCAGAGCGGTGTGCGGTATTCCACAGACTTTTGAGGGAGCAATGGAGTCAGCTAATTCAAAAGAATGGATAAAAGCCATGGATGAGGAAATTCAGTCTTTAAATGAGAACAAAACCTTTACCCCGACAACACTGCCAAAAGGCAAGAAAACAGTGGGGGGTAGATGGGTTTACTCTATCAAGACCGATGTAGACGGAAAGGAAAAATACAAAGCACGTTTTGTTGCTAAGGGTTACAGCCAGCGAATGGGAGTAGACTATGGGGAGACGTTTTCACCCACGGCAGATTTGACAAGTGTAAGGGTGGTATTACAGAAAGCAGCGCAGGAGAACTTACTCCTGCACCAAATGGACGTGAAAACGGCGTACTTGCACGCGCCCATAGATTATGAGATCTACATAAATCCACCAGAGGGTTATCAAGAGAAAGAGGGTATAGTTTATAAACTAGAGAAATCCCTTTATGGTCTTAAACAATCTGGGCGGAACTGGAATAGGGTTTTGCACGACTGTCTGATTGAGGATGGGTTCACACAAAACCCAGCCGACCACTGTGTTTATGCTAAAGAGTCAAGAGAAGGAAAGGTGATCATGATCATATGGGTCGATGATTTGATCATTGCAGCAAGTAACAAAGAGAGTCTGAAAAAGGTGAAAGAGATGCTAGCAGAAAAGTTTAAAATGAAAGATCTGGGTGAACTCAAACATTTTCTGGGTATCGATTTCAGTCAGTCAGACGGGTGTGTAAAGATGTCACAGGAAAAAGTACATAATAAGATACTACAGCGTTTTAATATGCAAGACTGTAGGACCCGAGAAACACCCTGTGAGCAAAAGCTCGAGTATACTGCGGATGCAGTAAAGATGGAAGATAGCAGGGTGTACAGAGAGGCTGTGGGAAGTCTTATATACCTGACTACGTGCACCAGACCAGATTTGAGCTTTGTAGTGAGCAGGTTATCACAGTACTTTGCTGAGCCTACAGAGGAGCAGTGGGTCACGGTGAAACACGTACTTAGATATCTCAAAGGCACAGCAGAGAAAGGGTTAAGTTTCAGGAGAAACGACCATGAAAAGCTAGGTATAAAGGCCTACAGTGATGCTGATTGGGCGGCTGATACCGGTGACAGACGCAGTACCACAGGATACTGTGTGAACCTTAGTCAGAACAGCTCCCTAGTCTCATGGAAGACTAGAAAACAACCTACGGTTGCACTATCAACGTGTGAGGCAGAATATATGGCACTGGCTTCAACCATACAGGAGTGTCTATACCTAGAGCAGTTACTGGGAGGTATAGATAACTATGAGTACACACAAACGATAGTATATGAGGACAATCAGGGAACAATCGCTCTTGCCAACAATCCTGTAAACAGGCGAAGATGTAAGCACATCGACATAAAGTACCACTTTATCAGGTCTACTGTGGATGAGGGAAGAGTGATTTTAATGTATTGTTCTACTGACAATATGATTGCTGATGTAATGACCAAACCTGTGAATAAGTTGAAACTGAAGAGGTTTGCAGGTGCTCTGTTTTCTGATTGATGTGTACAACAGAAGTTTACATTCATTTCATTTTATTTATTTTCTTTCTTTGTTTAAGAATATAACAACCTGAGTACAAGTGGGGGTGTTAAAATATGGTCATTATGTCCTAAGTTGTATATTGTGTAATGTAATGCTGCACAGTTCAGTGTATAGCGTATGTTTATGCCACAAGAGGGCACTCAAGTACAAACTTTGGAGGACGCGTTTGCATTATTATGTTTGTCCTTTTTGACTTTACGTAGTTCATCTTCAGACTGTCTGACCGTGAGACTGATGTGTCTGCAGCGCAAATAATAAATATGCCGAGAACGGCTAAAGATGATTAATCTCAATCGTCCACTTTTTCTTTTGAATGCAACGCTAAAACATAACTCAACAACCACCAGGATCCTCCGAGTTTGCGTTCAGGAAGACCACAACGGCCGTGTCGTATGTGCCAAAACGGGGGAAACATGTGCTTTTGCTGAGCACCAAGCACCGCGAGCCCGCTGTGAGTGGAGGGGAGCACCAGAAGCCTGTGATGATAATGGACTACAACCGGTGCAAAGGAGCTGTGGACAGCCTGGAGCAGGTGTGTGCTATCCGCAGTAACTCACACATTTATTTTATATATAGGCTGCACATCTTTGTGGTTTTCTAAAATCTAGGCATATTTAGTTCTAAGTTTATCATGCATTTTTTTTCTCTTATAACTTGGGGCAAAAAAAAGACGCATGTTATTATTTTTTCCTTGATTTTTTTTATTTTGCAGGCTGTTGGGGCATACAGCTGCAAGATGAGGACAAGTCGGTGGCCGATGGCGCTCTTCTACAATCTAATAGATGTCTCTGCTTTCAACGCCTTTGTCCTGTGGGTGGCTGTTGAGCCTTCCTGGAAGCAGGAGAAACCCTTCAAATGGAGGCTGTTCCTGGAGGAGCTGGGGAGGATGCTGGTGTATCCCCAGATGGAGAGGAGAGAGCGCCTGCCCCGCACACCATCCGCAGCGGCCGTGGTGCAATCACAGCAGAGAGCAGAACATTCAGAGACCCAGGACAAGACAGACACCCATGACAAGAGGAGGAGGGGGTGCAGTTTCTGCCCCAACAAAACAAGAAAGATCTCCATCACCTGCTCAAAATGTGGCATTTACATCTGTAAGGAGCATGCATTGCAGTTCTGCAGCTTCTGCAAATGAGCTGAACAATGACCCCATAAAGTTTGAAAGTTTTGGTATGTTTTTATATTTTTATAGGAAAAATAAAAAGTCATGTTCATGGTGATCTTGTAGTTTTGCTTTCTTTCTAGAGCAGATTTTGATGTGTAGTGAGACAGGCACAGGTTATAATCACCAAAGTAGAAATCATTAAAATGTTTGCAGTACTACAGATGTTTGCAGTATGTCAATTATATGAAAATGGTACCAACTGGTGGAAAACAGTAAAAAGTAAATATTTTACCCCAAGGCTTGATAATGACAGGGTATTTGAATAGAAATTATGATATTATGACAGTGGGTTAAATTTTTTTTATTTTAATGGGTTCAAATAGGACCAAATTTGTCCTTAACTCATGTGTGATTTATTTTAAAAATCTGACATAGCACAAAAAAATAAAAATGCACCAAAAATAATGTTGCTGCTAATCTTTGACATATTCGAAACTGTAATAATCCAAATCTAAAGTTTTCTCTTAGTGTATGGAAAATAATTACATTTTTGTGTTTTTTCCTCTTATACAAATTGATGGTATCGCCACCAAAACTGCTATTTTAAGGGTTAAAATCCTGAAATTAAATAAATATTTGGTAGTTATTATGAGGACTGATGCTGGTTAAAATCTTTGACTCAGGAAAAGTGGAAAATAATAATAATATATAATAATTTAAGCAGTGTTTAATATATGACAATTTTTGTCATTAACGCGCTGAGTGGGATTTATTTAAAAAACCTGTCATAACACAAAATCTTTAAATGCACCAGAAATAATGTTGCTGCTAATCTTTGACATTTCAAGACTGTGATAATCCAAAGCCAAGGTTTTCACTTTGCATTTAGTATATGGAAAATAATTACATTTTTGTGTTTTTTCCTCTTATACAAATTGATGGTATCGCCCCAAAACTAGAATTTAAAGGGTTAAAATCGTGAAATTAAATACATATTTGGTAGTTATGATGAGGACTGATGCTGGTTATTTTTTTTTAACTTGGTAAAAGTGGAAAATAATAATAATATATAATATTTTAGGCCGTGTTTAATATGTGGACCATTTTTGGTCATTAATGCACTCAACGGTGTAAAATATATAATGTGGTATTTTTTTTAAATCTGACATAACACAAAATCTTTAAATGCACCAGAAATAATGTTGAAAAACAATAATAATATATAATATTTTAGGCAATGTTTAATATGTGACCATTATATAGGGTTAAATCCTAGACGTTTGTTTTATAAAAAAACATTTGCACCACTAGATGGAGACAAATAGCCTATTAAAAATTATGGAAAAGTTAAAGAAAGTTTGGCTATAACTGGTTAATGCTGTGTTCCTTTGCTATCTATCTATCTATCTATCTATCTATCTATCTATCTATCTATCTATCTATCTATCTATCTATCTATCTATCTATCTATCTATCTATCTATCTATCTATCTATTTATCTATCTTATTCGTTTTTGGTGTGAAAGGGTCTATACATTTGCAAGAAAATATACATTTTATTAAAAAAAAAAAAAAACAAATAAGCAAGCCCAGTCCAGGTGAAGGAAAGTAAAACAAAAGTAACATAACATATTTACTTTCCATAAAGGTAATGCAATTAGATAATTGTAAAAGTAACTTTCCCCAACCATCATTAAACGTTTGAGAAAAGCAGATTGCTGCCATTATAACTCTCTGAAGTGCAGTTTGGGACAGATACAGTTTTCATGGACATTGAACAAAGAACAAAGGAGCTGGTGAAATTACACTCTTCTACCACCACGCCACTTTTGAGAACTATTACCTCATTCACCCTTGTTTCTGGCAACTTTGAGCTTGGGTTGGAAAGGCAGAAGCACAGAAGATGATCAGACGTTTACTGAGGTCATACCTGAGAGAAAGAAATGAGACTGAAAGAGAACTGAGATCTCTCTGGCAGTCATTGCACAATAGCTGAAGATAATAAAGGAAAGCAGAAAGCACTAGAGCAAAGTTCAGGTAACGCGTCCTGGGTTTCCCCGGTCAATAAAGGGCAGTTATGGCATGGGTGTAGTGTAGACCTCAGGGGTTGTTTCTTTATTTAACATCAGAATGACTGACAGCTCAGTCACGGCAGCTGGTTTGATCACATTTGCACCTCTTTCTGGAAAATGGGTGGATCCGTTCAACGGCAGAATACATGTGACGGTGCTTTGATCTGACTATATGAGGTTGCTTATGATGACAGTGATGACAGTGTTGTGTATTTTGTCTTCATTGTTGTACCTCTTGCCCTTTTTAGATCTGGGGCGTGTGTTTAAAACTCGTTACAGGATTTTTAAAAGCTAGAGCCAAATGTTTTAAAAAAAAACATGACTATGTCACCTTTATTTATATAGAGCTTTATACAATGATTGCTTCAGAGCAGCTTTACAGGAATACACAGTACAATACGAATGATTCAATGGTGCAAATAGAGTTCAATCTGCTCAAAAAAGTCATTATTCAGGAGAAATCAGCTGATTCAGTTCAATAACTGTGTAAAGATCAGAAATTATGAAATTAGTTCAATTCATCAATATAAAAGCTCAGGTATGGAAAAATAATGGTGAAACATTCTTCAAAATATCTTCCTCTGTGTTTAGCAGAACAAAGACATTTTTGCAGGTTTGGAAACCTGAGGGTGAGTGTACATTTTCATTTTTGGGTGAACTATCCCTTTAACAGCTTTTAATTGAAATATGACACGGAAGGACTTCAGTATATATATATGACAGATATTTGCCTATATGACAGAAAGCTTGGTTTCGAAGTGAGGTAATCGTTCTCTTTCATAGGTTCTCTCAACGCTGCGGAAAGCGCAGTGGGATATTCTCTGAATGTGCCGATTGTCTGAAGCCTTATAGAATCACGCCAATTCATTGGCTGATGGCGTCCGCGCAATATGGCTCCGCCCCGACGCTCTTACGTCGCATCATACGTATTCGCGCGCGCGCCATCTGCTCCTCAGATTTCTCTGCCTTCAGAACGAAGCGGTCACGTTTGCCCTTCGCTCGTGATTTTTCTGAGCTACAATTACATTTGGATTATTCTCGGCGCTTCTGCGACTGTTCAAGCGGAACTCTGTTTCTCCTTACGGTGAAGCTGCCATGGATTACAGACGCTGTACTCCGCCATGTGCTCGTTACATCGCTAACGACGACCCACACAGTAAGTGCGTTAAATGTTTGGGTTTTTCACATGCGCGTGAGGCAGTTATAGGATCGTCTAAATGCAAATTCTGTGAAAATTTGTTGCTCAAAACCCTCAAATTGCGGCTCGCGGTCTTTGAGAGGGAATCATTCGTCTCCCCCTGTCGCGCTCCCGAGGCCTCTCGAGGATCCGCGACCTGGGGTTCGGATGTAGAGCTTGAGGATGCGGAGTTCGAGCAGACGAGCCCCGCTCTTTCTCTCCCTCCCTCCCCTCGGCACGCGCGAGACATGCCAGTCGAATTTTCACACGATTATTTGCGCCCCAGCCCGGGAGCACGCGACGCGGTTTCTTTCGGGCTGGAGGATATACTTTTTACCGAGGCTTCCGACTCCGAGGATTTCGGGCCTACTCTCGCCGACGAGGTTATTCCGCCGAGCGGCCAGGAAGCGCGGCCTACTGCGGCCTACGCGGAGCTCGTTGACGTGCTTTCGCGCGCTACGGAGAAGCTCACTATTGATTGGCCCGACGAGCCACGTGAGTCTCAGTCGTCGAAACTCGACGAAAGGCTTCTCAGTGGCCCTAATTTTAGGCCTCAACGGAGGAAGCTGCCATTTTTCAGTGATCTGCATCATGAGATCTCCAGATCCTGGAAGCAGCCTTTCTCTTCGCGCCTCACTAATGCGGCTGCTGCTGATTTCACCAACCTGGTAGGTTCTGTGGAACAGGGCTATTCCGCCATTCCGGCGATTGAGGAAACTTTAGCCGACCATCTTGCTCCGTCGTCTGCGCCGTCCTGGAAGTCGCGCCCCCTTCTCCCTTCTAAAGCATGTAGGACTACTTCCTCTCTGATTGGGAAATCCTACATGGCGGCTGGGCAGGCAGGCATGACCCTGCACACTATGGCCATTCTTCAGGCCTACCAGGCGGACGTCCTGAAGGAAATGGACGAGGGTGACGGTGTGACCCCTGAAGCGGTCAAGGAGCTTCGTAAGGCTACGGATTTAGCCTTAAGAGCCACCAAGCATACCGCACGTGCTATAGGTCGCTCTATGGCTGGTTCTGTTGCGGTGGAGCGCCACTTGTGGCTTAATCTCACGGAGATCCGTGATAAAGAGAAGGTTTTCCTCTTGGACGCCCCCATTTCTCAAACAGGGTTGTTTGGTGAGGCGGTCAACACAGTGGTTGAGAAATTCCGCTCCTCCAAATCCCAATCGGCCGCGTTCAGACAGTTCATGCCCAGGAGGGCTAGGGAACCTTCTGCTCCCCCCCCGGTGCGACCCAGAGAACGTCCCTCTCATAGACCGGAGTTCTCTTCCAGAAGAAGCGAACCAGGGCATCCCCCACCTGCCACGGTTTGGGGAGCCCGCGGTCGCCCGTTTCCCCGTCAACGGCCTCACAAGCGCCTCCAGTTGAAGCGGTCCGACAAACCGACTGCTCCGGCGGCGCAGAGCCGTTCCTGACCCTCCGGTCAGAAAAAGGAGAGCTCCTCTGGTTCCTCAGGGTTGGGTCAGACCGCGCAAGCGTTTCTGCCCACCTCCCAGCTCTCCTTTCCTTGCCCTGTCACCTTCGCCACTCAGAGTGTCTCGAAGTGCAGGCCATATTTCACCTTCTCTACTCAGTCTGGTGCGGGAGGAAGGAGACGCTTTCGGCTTTCTCCCCTCACCCCCCACGCTCTCTATAACTACCGGCCGCATCCTCGGAGGCACTTTCCGTTTTCCTCCGAAGCAGGCGGACCTGGTCACCATGACCCCAATCTCGATGCCTCCCATCACGTGCCAGGACGCCGATGGCCCTCCTGCACAGTCAACCTCTTTACCCCAGGAGCGTCAACACGGCACCCTTACTCAGGTATGTCGTCTGCATTACAACATCCCTCCTCCTCTATCACATTTCCTTCCAGAGTGGGAACGCTTACCAGGGGTATCGTCCTGGGTTCTTCGCACAATTCGGTTCGGCTACACTCTTCAGTTTTGCCGCAATCCCCCCTGTTTCAACGGGGTGTTTCCTACTGTAGTAGACAGCGCCGCTCAGGCTTCTGTACTGCAGCAGGAAATCTCTTCACTCCTTCTCAAAGGAGCAATAGAGGAGATTACTCCAGGGGAAACCGAGCGGGGCTTTTACAGCCGTTACTTCCTGGTCCCGAAGAAGGGCGGCGGTTTGCGTCCCATACTGGACCTCCGCCGGCTGAACTTCGCCCTTTACAAAGGGAAATTCAAGATGTTGACGCTGAAAGCTATCATATCTCAGATTCGGCCAGGGGATTGGTTCGTGACGATAGACCTAAAGGATGCTTATTTTCACATCCAGGTTGTACAGCGACACAGGCAATTCCTCAGGTTCGCCGTTGGAGAAAGGGCGTTCCAGTACAGGGTCCTTCCCTTCGGCCTATCTCTAGCTCCAAGGACATTCACAAAGTGCATGGATGCAGCTCTGGCCCCATTGCGGCTCCAGGGCATCCGTGTTCTAAATTACCTGGACGATTGGCTCATTTTAGCCCAATCCAGGGAGCTAGTGGCCCACCACAGAGACGTCGTTCTGAGTCATATCCAGTCTCTCGGTTTGAGGTTGAACTCGGAGAAGAGTGTTCTTGCTCCGGCTCAAAGCACCGTTTTCTTGGGGGTGAACATGGATTCCGTTCTCATGCAGGCCCGTTTGGCCCCTGCACGGATTTCCAGCTTGACGACATGCTTGGCTCGTTTTTCACTAGGCCATCATGTGTCTGTGGGCACCTGCCGCAGGATGCTGGGCCTTATGGCTGCGGCCTCCTCCGTGCTACCGCTGGGCCTACTCCACATGAGACCCTTCATGTGGTGGGTGAAACTCTCAGGGGTTCGACCCTCCGGGTCAACCCTTCGCCTACTGAAGGTATCGCGCAGTTGCTTTCGAGCCCTGTCAGTTTGGCGGGACCCTCTTTTTCTTCGGAAAGGGGTCAGCATGGGTGCGGTATCTCGTCGCCAGATGATTACGACGGATGCCTCTCTCACCGGCTGGGGAGCGGTTTTCGAGGGCAGACCAGCGTGTGGGGTCTGGACCGGAGAGGCTCTCTCCTGGCACATAAACTGCCTGGAGTTAAGGGCCGTTTTTCTGGCTCTGCTTCATTTCCTCCCTCTTCTGGAGGGTCACCATGTCATTGTCAGAACGGACAATATGGCAGTGGTGTCTCATGTGAACCGGCAGGGAGGTTCTCGGTCGCGCACCCTAGACAGGCATGCGCGTCACCTTCTCCTGTGGTCTCAGAGCAGATTCCTATCTCTAAGAGCGGTTCATGTCCCAGGGGTTCTGAACCTCGCAGCAGACTTTCTGTCGAGACAGAAACTCCGATCGGGAGAATGGATGTTGAACCGCCAGACGATGGCTCTAATCTGGAAGGTTTTTGGAGAGGCGGAGGTGGACCTCTTTGCATCTCAAGAGTCATCCCAATGCCCTCTTTGGTTCTCCCTGAGTCCCCCGGCCCCATTGGGGATAGATGCGTTCGCTTACCCTTGGCCAACGCAGAAACTCTATGCCTTCCCGCCCATCAAACTGATCCCGGCGGTCTTGGCCAGAGTGAGAGAGAGCGGAGTCCGCCTCCTCCTGGTAGCTCCGTTCTGGCCATCTCAGCCATGGTTTTCGGAGCTAGTTCCTCTACTGGAGTCTCCCCCCTGGAGGATCCCGGTCAGGGAAGATCTGCTGTCCCAGCTACAGGGCAGGATATGGCATCCTCGCCCAGACATGTGGAAGCTGTATGTTTGGCCGATCAGAGGCCGTTAGCATTAAGTTCCGGTCTCCCAACTGACGTTCAGGAGACTATTGCGAGTGCTAGAGCTCCTTCTACAAGGAGATTATATTCTTCCAAATGGAAGGTTTTTGAGACTTGGTGTTTAGCACATGATAAGAGCCCAGTTAACTGCCCTGCTGGTTCAGTACTGGAATTCCTGCAGGAGAAGTTTGCGGCTGGAGCAGCCGCTACCACTCTCAGGGTTTATGTCGCGGCTGTTGCAGCGCATAGGGAATCGGATGAGATTCCCCTAGGCAAGTTAAGGTTAGTTTCTGCCTTTATGCGTGGGGTGAAGCGCCTGAAACCGGCTCGCTCCCCTAGAGTCCCCTCATGGGATCTTTCTGTTGTCCT
This sequence comes from Chrosomus eos, assembly GCA_036326025.1. Classification (NCBI taxonomy): domain Eukaryota; kingdom Metazoa; phylum Chordata; class Actinopteri; order Cypriniformes; family Leuciscidae; genus Chrosomus; species Chrosomus eos. The sequence goes on along the minus strand of CM070824.1, from coordinate 43,559,085 downwards.
AGAGGGTTTGACGAAAGCCCCCTTTGAGCCCTTGGAGTCAGCTCCGGATAGGATTCTGACTCTTAAGGTTTCTCTTTTGTTAGCTTTGTCCTCGTTAAAGCGGGTGGGAGACTTACAAGCTCTTTCTGTTAGCGAGTCCTGCTTGGACTTTGCCCCTGGCCTGGTCAAAGTTTCCTTGAGGCCGAGACCAGGGTATGTCCCCAAGGTTCTTTCCTCAAGTTTCCGCTCTCAGGTAGTTAACCTTAATGCTTTCCACCCTCCTCCATTTTCATCTGAGGAAGATAGGGAGCTTAACTTGCTCTGCCCAGTTCGTTCTCTTAAGATATATGTAGACCGCTCAGGCGGTTGGAGGAAATCTAACCAGCTTCTGGTTTGTTTCGGTGCTAGCCGCCGTGGGCTTGCTGCATCGAAGCAGAGGATTTCTCACTGGGTCACAGAGGCTATCTCGTTGGCTTATGGGGTGCGTGGCTTGCCTTCACCTCTTAACATTAGAGCACATTCCACCAGAAGTGTAGCATCTTCTCAAGCTCTTTTCAGAGGAGCACTTTTGGAGGATATTTGTGTTGCGGCAGGCTGGTCCTCTCCGCATACTTTTGTAAGGTTCTATAGCTTGGATCTTGACATGACCCCGGGTTCCCAGGTTCTTTCTGTTTGAACTCGTTTCGGTCGTTGTCTCTTTTATCTACCAGTCATAAAAGCGCTCTAGCTTGGCGAGTTTGGTAGTCCGTTCCCACTGCGCTTTCCGCAGCGTTGAGAGAACCTATGAAAGAGAACGTCTCTGGTTACTTACGTAACCTATGTTCTCTGAATAGGGAACGAGACGCTGCGTTAGCGGCCAAGCTCCTCGCGCTGCTGACAGTTTCTTTTCGGCAGAGAAATCTGAGGAGCAGATGGCGCGCGCGCGGAATACGTATGATGCGACGTAAGAGCGTCGGGGCGGAGCCATATTGCGCGGACGCCATCAGCCAATGAATTGGCGTGATTCTATAAGGCTTCAGACAATCGGCACATTCAGAGAATATCCCACTGCGCTTTCCGCAGCGTCTCGTTCCCTATTCAGAGAACATAGGTTACGTAAGTAACCAGAGACGTTTTCCTCAATTTAAATCAGTTTGTGTGTGTTTTACAATACATTATTGAACCCGATTGTTTAATAAGTTGCTAAGGTGTTGTGAGTGAGTGTGTGTAGAGGTTGTTTAAGGTGGAAATGTTTTATCAAGGTGGATCGCCTGTTTTATCATCAAATCGCCTATAATAAAGCACACCTATCCTCAAGAAACGGCACATTTTAATGCTATCATGCATGCCCGTTGCACAAACAGTGTGAGTTACGAAGTTTAATATTTAGCTAAGTTTACTTAGTGGGGTTTGTCTCAATATGAACATTAGTAACGGATGCTTGCCTTAAAAAACACTAGCAATTATTATGATGTTAGCTAATGTGTTGCTTAAGTCCTGTAATGGAAGTCTATATAAATAGGAGTCTGAAAAGGCTTTTTTGTTTGTAACAGGGGTCATAATGCTGTTCAAAAGCACAGAGCACATGTTCAGCCTGAGGCCAAAGGCTTGCGGGTCACAGCGACCTGCCAAGGACACTTGCTAAAGCAAACAACGTAAAGAGAGGGAAAGAAAAACCCAAGACGTTGACATTTTGGCAAGAGAGGAAAGCTCATTCGTCCATCTGCATCTGAAAGGTCACTGCGTTTGTGTAGCGTGTGAAGAACACGGGAGATGGGAAAACAAACTTGGTGTGACCACTCAAAAAGCACAAACAACACAGCAGGAACTCCAGCAAAAGCGGACGTGGAGGGTTAAATAATAATAAAAAACCTCTTTGACTTTAAAATCGACCTTTTCATCTAAGAATAGACTGAAAAAGAGACAGAACGAGGGGGAAATAAAGGCTGCCGAGTTAGCTTGACATTCTGTCCTTCAAAGTGTGTGTGCCCAGAATGACTTCACCGTTTGTGCATCTTTGAAGACACTAGAGGAAAGAAGAACACATGGTTTTCGAGAGCTATGATTATGTGGCCAATACGCTGAACAAACATATTGTGCAAAAACAGATGCTTTCTCATACAGATTTCTTGTGACGTCATATGGTTGGAGCAGTGGTGTAGTCTACGTGATACGCAGGTATACGCCGTATACCCACTAGAAAATGTCAAGGATTTCCGTATACCCAGTAGGAAATGTCAAAAATCTCCGTATACCCACTTTAAAACGCGTGAGGATTCGTAACAACATCGTTTTGTGAAAGAATTTTCATTCATAAATTCACCCCGCCGTGACGTCTGTGTTTGCGCAGCAACACGTGTCGAATCGCGGAAGCCAGCAACAAATGTAACAAATAACCTAGGCGGTAAAGCGGAACGTCACGCAATTTAGCCATTTTTGAATAAGTAGGCTAATGATAGAATCAAATCTCGATATTTACTAAGTGTCTATGAATATTAAAGCTCAAAAAGACTGCTATTGAAATAAACTCTGAATGTTCTGCGTGTTTCTGTGAATGAGCGCTCAATGTGTGCTCTAGCCTACTACACACTGAACACTACACACTGAACACTACACACTGACGCGCGCGTGACACTCGTGGTGTTTTCAGCGTCTATGAGGAGGACATGCACACATTTGAACTTCATTGCAGAGCTTTTATGAGAGTCACTTCACAAGAATTTTACTATTTCATTTGATAAAACTACCGTCGTTCATCGTATCATATTCACACTCACAAACTTTAAAGTCTTCATGACAACCTGTCAAAATCAAAGTTTTGTATAACTTAAAATATAAAATATAACAGAAATATTTTATTATTGCACAGTAAAGTATACTTCAAGTAGGCCTAATAATAATAATAATAATAATAGTTTATTAAAACACAGAAGCTCAAATGTCTTTAATTTACAACCCACCAAAATAAAAGTTTGTAGATAAATTAAGTAACTCGAGGGAATTATGAAAGAAATTGCATAGTAAGATGTACTTTTTAAAATAATAATAATCAAATCTATTAAAACACAATTTTAAAGGAATATCACACAAGTTTTTAAAAAGTAAATTTTTATTTGTGCTTACAATGTTTAAGTATTGTAATTGTCAGCTGATAAAACCCGTGCTTCAGGGACCATATTCATATAACATCTAAGGCTATATGTTTTTTAGTTTTTTTTTTAGGGGGGGGGGGGGGGGGGGGGGACTGGTATATCACAGTATACTCACTACAAAAAACTAGACTACACCACTGGGTTGGAGAGGTAAATATAATGTATACGACATAAATCACAGGCAAGGTTGGTCATTTGAGTCTTAAGGGTTTGATTAACACCCAAACTACTCCATAATTAACAAATATACGTGTGAACGAGAGAGAAAAGAAATGAGAGGTACACTAAAGGCTAGACATGTTTGTAAATACAAATGAGTAACTCTGAACATAAATATATATTTCTATTTCTATAAAAAGCACAATTACAATTCACGGGAAAATGACACCTAATTGAATACTTGAATATTGAAAAATATGTCAGCAGTATCTTTAAAGTAAATAAATTAGACAAATATCAAAAAATTGTTACATCAAGAAGCATTTAGATACTAAGTAAAATGACAAGAAATTATATCTGATTTTCTGAAGAAAAAAAATCTAAATTAAGTAAGTTTTTGCTTAAAACAAGCAAAATGATCTGCAAACGGGATAAGAAAAATAATCTTGCTTTCATTTTGCTCACTTAATTTATAAGAAAATATAATATCTTATGTAATTTTACTTATCTAAACGCTTTTTGATTTAACAATTTTTAGATATTTGGACTGAAAGCAAGACAAAAAAAAATGCTAAATAAGAAAAGCATTTTTTTGCAGTGTATATTTTTCGCAAAGTCAAGGAAACTCCATCAACTGGAAATACAAAAATTATATTTTTTTTTACCCAACTATGACGACTTCCGCTTCCCAGAAGGGAATGTGAGATGAATCCTTAGGATTTATTCATTGGCCTTTGGATTATTGCAGAAAATAAGTCTGTGGATAACAAAAGCTTATGATTCTTACATGTTGGGTTATAATAATCTTCACAAATTAACACAACTTGTATGAATTTTGAAGTGTAAACACAATCAACAGAAGGCAAAAGCTAAACTAGGCTATAAACGTCACATTTTGTCGACTCTCTTTAATGTTGTGCTGTGTTTAATTATAATTGTTTCATTACGTAGAAAGCTTTGTTTGTCCATATGTGATATATTTATAGGACAGCATTCAAAATGTGAAAGATTTGCTTTCAAGCTGAAGGCGATAGAGCTTGCACGTCACATTTGCTCTGGGTGAATCAACAGCACGGATTGTAATAAAGCACCACTCCCTCTCGATCGCGAGACTGTTAAGCACACTCCATGAATACAGCTTGGCATGTGCACAATGAAGGAGATGAATGAGAGTTGTGTTCATTATCTGCAGCATTGAGGGGAAAGTCCTTCGGTTGGAGAGATGTTTGGCTGTGCTTTGAACTGTATCAGCGTGTGTCACACTCATACATGTACTGACCTCGCTCACGCTCTCAAGGCTCTTCTCCCAAACTTCATTATGAGCTTGCACTCGCAGGTCCTCCCTGTCCTTCTGACGGCTTGATATTTACTTCATTTCAACTTGGAAACCACCCTGTGATAATAACACACTTAAATCTGACCAGGAATACAAATTTTATTTTTGAATAGGATCAGAATCATAAAGTTTCCGAATATCTAATTAGATCTTATTACAAATTAGCAAAAACAAATATTTTTAGTATTCGGTAAAAATTAATTACAATAAGATTCAAAACAAGGTTTTCAAACACTCTAAAAAATGCTGGGTTGTTTTAACCCAACTTTGGGTCAAATATGGACAAACCCAAATGTTGGGTTAAAAATGTAATGCAAAAATATAACCCAACAGCTGGATTTGTCCATATTTGACCCAAAGTTGGGTTGAAACAAATGTGTCTGGGTTGTGTCTTTCTTTTGACCTGCATTTTTCACATAAAGTGATATTTTCATCTAGCTTTCGAGAAATGCCTCAAATAAGGTGTCAATTATCATGTGGACGAATTATTTCATATTTAGTCTGCCATTTTCAAATAATTTCTAAGGCATTGCATTAAAACACCTTCATATGTGGATCATTATCTCTACATGGGATTATACAGGCAATGCTCAATTTTGGTGTTGCTATAATCATCATATATATTTGATATTTTGTCCAAAATCTTCTGTCTTGGTTGCATCTGACCACAGAATCACTCCCATATTTATTTTGTGTCAGTGTTACGCTGGTCAGGTGGTAATATGAGAAAAGAGATCAGCTATTATAAGATAGAAAGTATTTTAATGTGGATACAGGTTTAAAACAATGTAAATGGCAGATGTTATGGGACAGTTTTGAGTCGGGCAGCAGTTTCCATTAGTTCGTTCTAATTCAGTGTTTGTGTGTGTGATTATACACTCTAAAAAATGCTGGGTTATTTTTAAACCCAAATGCTGGGTTGAACATTTGACTATGTTGCTTGGTTATTTTCTCCATAATCAGCTGGCAATGACCCAGAATTTGGGTTTGTTGACTAATTGTTGATTAAAAATGAATGTATTTATGATTAAATTCATTTCCTGGAATAAACACTTTAATTGAATCAAAAAACAGTAGTGTTATTATTATTTTTATTTTTGTAAGTATTTTTATTATTATTATCTGTCATTAATAACCTGTAACATGGGTTTGTTTGACCCAGCACTGATTAAAAAACAACCCAGCAAATGGGTTGATGTATAAAACCCAATCTACTGGGTCAAAATAACCCAGCATGTGTTCTGTCCAATATTTACCCAGCGCTGGGTTGCGAAATTAGCCAAATGTGGTTGTTTTTAACCCAAAGTGTAGGGAATAGGAAGTGATAAGTGCATGTGTGGGACGTGGGTGTGTTTCCATAAATGCGAGTATGGCAGAGAGGAAACCTGGGAGCCAGATAATGTGGGATGTGGAAAGGAGGGGAACCCAGTCCTCAAAAGCAGGACATGAAAAAGAGACGTGGTTATACGCACATCTACTCTTCAGTGCACATTAGCCAGAGCGATATAACGCCCGACCTTTTCCTTGATCTTTTATGAACCAAATTTTTTTATTTGAGAGAAATTTGCAGAATGATGATATTCCAGAAGCATGATTAAAAATGTTTTTGTGTTGAGTTTGGCTCTAGCACCTTTGAGAAACTTTGGAGGCGAAACACCACGCCCAGGTACATCTGCACGCCAGATGCTCGTGTCTGTTAAAGCAGCTGCACATCCTACACTTTCTTTACGTGCCAGTAGCCGGAGCATCTTTATCCTGTTAACGCTTTCTTGGAAAACGTTCCCTTTCATCCTCCAACAGGTTTCCTGCACATTAATACCCGCTTTGCTTAGAGTCATGAAATACTGCACGCTAAAAAAATGCTGGGTTGTTTCAACCCATGTTTGGGTCAAATATGGACAAACCCAACCGTTGAGTTAAAAACGTAATTAAGAAAATTGGGTTTGTCCGTGTTTGACCCGGTTGAAACAACCCAGGATTTTTTAAGAGTGAAGCATGCATTTCCGAATCCAACGTAAGTCGGCCTACGTCAGGATTTATAACCAGCTATTAGCTGTTTCCCGGTTGTGGTTAGATGGGTTAGAGCAGGATGTGAAACATTTAGAAAGCTCACATTATTGATCGTTTCCCCCCGCTCACATGTGACCCAGAGTCACCAATAGATGGCAGGGTTGTTTTCTCCATTAGGTGTCCTGGAACATGTTGACCTCGCTTTTTGATCATGCTTTGTGTGATGCAATCCTTCAGGACTCGAGAGGTGTGTGTTGTCAGATGTGCTGTGTTATTAAATTACTCCTCTCCTGACCTGACAGCTGCTCTAATTAGTTCTGTATATAAAGCCATGTGATGGAGACTAACCGTTTCATAAGAGGTCACAGGATGCATCAGGCACTGATTATGTTGGTTTTATCTTGTGATCTGATCATTACATTTATTCTGTTAAATCACAACATAGCTCAAAGTGTGTCAGTTCTTAATTCCTAGTCCTAAAGAAACAAAAATACATATTCCCAAAGCGAACGAAACTTTATGTATCACCATTATGAAAAGGAAGCAACCAGAAAACTTTGCTATGGAGACCAATCATTTTTGCTCAGATCACAATCATGTTGTCCATCTGGGGTTTATTCAGTTTCCTTTAAACCCTGGATTTAATGACTCAGTTTCCTTTCCATCATCCTAAGGCAACGTTCTCCTACTTAACATCTTTTAGTATCTGCTGTGTCCATTATTTATTTGTTGTTAGCCGGTTTTCAGGCTTTCAGAGAGAGCTTGTTATAGGCCACATCCACACGAAGCCAGAGCTTTCCCTATCCGATCTTTTTTTTCCCTCGTTCTAATTTTTTTTCCGTAAACAAAGAAATGCGAAACCACTGAAACCGACTGAAACCGATGTGGTATACATGCCAGACCAGTATGTGGCGCTGTAATTCTGCCACAGAGATACACTAAACAAGGAGAAGAAGATTTGGAGCGTGCGCATAACCCAAGGGGGTAATCCATCGACCGGAAGTTGAAGTCGGCCGGGTGCCGCCATCTTGTAGCAGAACTTCACTTGCGTTAGCATTTCCATTGACTCCCATTCATTTTGGCGTCACTTTGACAGCGAATAACTTTACATCTGAGGCGTTTAAAGACTCAATTTGTCCATTATTTATTTCTAAAGAAACACGACAATGTATAAAGGGCTCCATTACCTTCTATGTTACATTATGGCCCCGTAGAAACAGTTTTTGTAAAAATAGGCTAACGGTTGCGTCATAACCACTCGACTCTCTGTTGCGCTGTACAGAAATTACCGTACAGACAGGAGGAGAGGCTCACAGGCAATCGGGGGGACGTCCCGTCAAGGGAGAAGCCCATAGATAATGAGTCTATAAAAGCAACGGGACAAAATATTTCAACAACGTTTTTGCGGAATTGGAAATAATTCGGTATCTCTTTGCTCAAGTTCCCCGTCTCTGGAAGATTAACGTTGGCAATTTTCACGCACAGCTACTAGAAGATTTACGTCTGTCAGACGGGTTGCTCACGTCATAAAGCTTAGTTTGAGTCGGTTTGAGTCTGCGGGTCAGGAACGGAAGTGCTCAAAAATCGCTAAAAATGGGCTTCAACTGTCTCAACTGATTTCCAATGAGATGGCTCTGTCCACTTCTTATACTGTCTATGTACGAACCCAACACGACAGCAAGCTGAAGACGGAGATTGCTCACCGTAGTAGCAGAAGACATCGCTTTAGTAAAGCTAATAGGCTCAGTAGCTTCTGCAGCACGAACACAAGCATATAGTCGGCCATTGTTGTTGATGTTACGTGTGACGTAGCGGTGTGTGACTAATGCTGACACGTGGTGTGATGACATCATCGTTTCACAAAATGTTCGGATTGGCCGTACACACGAAAACGCAAGGGTGTCAGTTTCAGATTTATCCACTCTGGGACCCGGTTTAAAAAAATAGCGATTTCAGTCTCTCAAAACGCTACAAAATTTGTATGTATACTACAGCTAAATGCGTCTCCGTGTGGACAGGGCCTTAGTCTGTTGTAGATCTGAAGAGCTCAGTGTCAAAGGCGATATAAAGAGTCAGAAAGAAATGCCTCAGATATCTAAAACGGGGCACATTTAGTCCCTGAATAGCACTGCATCTGTCGATTTCATTTCAGGGAAGGCCGGACAGGTAAATGCAACCGCATCTCCAGGGACGACAGGACAATGTCTGGACGAGAATGTTATTTCAGGGATTTTCTCAGTTAGTGAAGTTGGCCTTGAAGGTGCCCTCAAACCACAGGCTGACAAGCAGACCCTGTATATGTGTTTATTGACCGAGCCACTCATAGTGGTGTAAGAGAAACATTCCTTGTGGATGACGGGAAAAGCGATCCCCGTCACAGGAGACTAGTCATGAGTAGAAAGTAACATAGGGCCCCCTTATTCACCCGGGGGACAGAAAGGAAACTTAAGACCCCTACAGCGTCACTGCGTTACAGAGAAAGGAAAGTAGCAGACTCATGTTCATATCAATGCTTGTAGTCATTGAGTGTCTGTAAACTGGAAGGCACATATGGAGAACGAAAGTCAAGGTGTCGTGGCATTTCCCCAAACAAACACTGGCGCCACCCAGATATACTGACTGTCCAAACCATCTAATACATCATGTCTAGACCTAAATGTGTGTATGTTTTCCTCTCTGAAGGTTTCTATGGATATTTTCTAACACCTCTGGTTAGATAGCAGAAGGTTTGTCATTAATTGCATGGGTTAATGTGTCATTCTTTTCGGATGCTTGTTCCTTTATGGTTCATTCCATTGACGTCAATGTCAAGTGTTATAAAACTGAGCCGCTGATATTGAAACGTATGATGGTTATTTGAAGAATTCGAAGAAGTATCAAGAGAATGCACAGTTCGGGTTTCATGTTCCTAATTGATTTAGCCAATTTTCAGCTTCTTTTACAAGCCTCTCCGCTGTCTTTTCAGAGACATCTGTGGCATTTGTGAGATGACAACCTGCTGGGTGGGTTTTCACACGGTCAATAATAAAATTCCTGTTCTTTCCTCTGCTACTTAAAGCTTCATGTTGGCTCATGTCCATCTCCTGTCTTTGGTGCTGGAAAGAAATGTGCCCTATTGCACTGATCTGAGACTTTTGCTCTTTCACTTACTAAAATATGTTAGTAGCTGAAACCGTTCTTAGATCAGGGCGTAACAGAAACCTTCAGCCAGATGAAAAAGAAGAGGTAAAAGCCCTGAAGGGAGGGGAGCTTCATTCAAGGGAGAAACAGATACATGACTTTGGCTGTGAAGATGTTTCAGGCGACCTTTAGCCTCAATTTTCCTGCATCCCTGGTGGCCCCAACAAGAGCCTGGCGGATCTAACCCAGGCTTTGATCAGCACATTGTGAGTGCACACTGGGTGACCTGGTCATGTGCATATGAGAGACGAGGGCAGAGAGAGGGAGGGAGAGAGAGAGAGCAGAAACTCAAGAACAGGGTATTGTTCCCTCCTTCCTGTCCTCTCCGGGATAAATCACTACGGAAGCTCTTTTTTTGTTTTGTTTTGGTCAGCTCTGCCACCGCCACCTGCCCTTTCAATCCCCACCTCTTTTCATAAACCCCCCACTGAAGAAAATCCCTCTGTAGAGAAACCTCAAGCAGTCATTTACACACACACACACACACACACACACACACACACACACACACACACACACACACACACACACACACACACACGTTTGTTTTTGTGACTTATGAGGACATTCCATAGGCGTAATGGTTTTTATACTGGACAAACTATATATTCTATCCCCCTACACTGCCCCTGTCCCTAAACCTACCCCTTACAGGAGACATGCTGGATTTTAACATTTTAAAAAAACATTGTTTTTTATGTTTTTTAAGCTGTTTGAAATATGAGGACGCATGCAATGTCCTCATATTTCACGTGTAAGTTGTAATACCAGTGTAATACCCATGTCATTATACACATTTGTGTCCTCATATATCACAAAAACAAGCACACACACACACACACACACACACACACACACACACACACACACACACACACACACACACACACACACACACACACACACACACACACACACACACACACACACACACACGCCAAGGTCACGAGGTCGAAGTCTCAGACATCCTTCAAGCAGACATAGTCAGGTTGTTTATGAAGTTTAAGATGGGGAAAGCGGTGCAGAATAATTTGCGACAAGCTCAGTTAAATATATATCCAAAATGACGGAGAAGTGACATTTTAAACTTATTTCGTTCAATTCCCCCCCCCAAAAATGCTTACAAATATGTATATTTCACCCAAAATTTCTGTTATTTATTTCTGTGCTTAGTAGCGGCATTATTTTTCTGTTAGCATTATTATGCTAATCACAAGTACTAACCCTAAACCAAACTCTAACCTTAACCCTAAAGTAAGAACATGTAGTAATTAATTATTACAAAACACTTTATTTTATAGTGTCCTTGTTACACATGTTACATAAATTTAGTTATAGTTATATAGTAAGCTACACACTAAAAATTCTAGGTTGTTTTAACCCAATTTTGGGTCAAATATGGTCAAACACAAATGTTGGGTTAAAAATTGAATTAAAAAATGTAACCCAACGGCTGAGTTTGTCCATATTTGACCCAAAGTTGGTTGGAAACAACCCAGCATTTTTTAGAGTGTATACATTATACATAATTACATGCAACTAACCAAACCCTAACCCTAACTATATAGTAAGTTGATTATTATTACTTGAATGTATAAAAACACTGTAACATGGACACCTTAAAATAAAGTGTAACGCTCGTGTCTTTTGCAGCGTTTTAAAAACACAGATGTCTGGCATGATCCCCTGGGGCTGTTCACACAGAACGGGTTTTGTGTTTAAAAATGTTCACGTTCACATTGAAAAACAGAAATGCAGTGGAGTGGAAGGCAAAACCGCGTTCAGTGTGAAAGATTTGTTTCTTTTATCAAAATGCACCGGCCACTTATTGAGAGATAATGCCTTTATTTTCTGTGTTTACAGTGTCAAGGATGACCTACATCCAGAGGCACATAAAAGTAGATTTTAGCCCAAATTAATAAGCACCAGTTCCATATTAATCCGTATAGTAATTATGTGTTATTAGCTAAGTCGACCATACCGTGATGGAACACACTGTGATGGAATGTGGTGCAATTATGCTTTTAATATGTATTGTTCTCATCATTATATATTTTTGTTTGCACAGTAATCGTTTTGGAGCTGTTGGCTTTATTATCAGCAGATTTTAAAAGCCGAAAGGGCGAATGATGATTGTTAAGAAGAACAGATCTGTTCTCAGGGGCAGAGCCATGGGAACACACAGACGTCACTCCATTTCCCTGTAGATTCTTCTGTGAGGGAGGGCTCGTACCGACATGTCTATACACAAGATACAGAACGTGTTTTGGGCGAGGTACAATGTGAACTTGGTCACAGAGGCGTAGCCATGCAATTGCACATTTTTACTCCTTTCAAAGGCATATATAGTTTTGCATTAAAGAGAATATTTATTTGGACTGACGACATCTGTGGTCAAGTGTGTATCTACTGTCCTAAATTGTGTGGGATGCTTGTTTTAGATTTCATTTGCAGTTTGTCTTGTCTGAGGGAAGGTGTAAAGTAGCATGCCATTAGCTGTGAAAACAGGTTGTGTCATTATGCATGAATAACCTTTCACCTCATTTCAGTGACGCATCACAGTACGATGATCTGTGGCAGGAGTTTCCAACCTGGTCATTCAACCCATACAATATTTTCTTATATTCATTGGTTACAATGTATTGTGCAGTACGTGTACTTACAGTGTAGTTACCCAAGAAAATATTGGTTTTTATAACAATGTCTAGGGTTAAGGTTAAGTTTAGAGGTAGGTTAGTACCTAGTTATAACCCAGTTATTGGTGATAGTTCACTCAAAATTAATTTTATCATAATTTACTAACCCTCAAGTTGTTCCAAACCTGTATGAGTTTTTTTCTTCTATTGAACACAAAAGATGATATTTTAAAGAATGTTGGTAACCAGACGGTATCATTGACCACAATAGGAAAACAAAAAACTGGCTAACATCAACTCCCTGGTTACCAACATTGTTTAAAATATCTTCTTTCGTGTTCAACAGAACAAAGAAAGTCATACAGGTTTGGAACAACAACTCATTTCTGGGTGAACTATCCCTTTAAAACTCCTCTTCAGAAACCCACGTTTGTTTGATAGGCTATTTGAGGTTGAGACGCTTGATTGTTCACATTTCTCTATAAAAACTTCGATAAGAGTTTTATTATGCGATAAAAACACTAGCATATTCCATACAATAAACACAACACCTGACGAATTCTGGCGTAAGCAAACTAGCAGGGTGAGTCAAAAAAAACACAAGCACGCATCAGACAACTTCCTGATTTTTTTCCTCCTTTCCAAGCTCCTCCCCCTTTGCGCCCCAGCCGCGCTGTGATTGGACGAGCGCGTCCTGTGTTCTGCAACAGCTGCGAGCCGCTCAGACGCTGCTGGAGACCGACGCGAGCGCTTCACTCTGTGGATTAACGCTTTGTCTGTCCTATATATGAGAGAGGAGTGCGGATTCACCGTGACGGGCTACTTGCTTCGACAGTAGCACCAAAAGGAGTCGGTAAGTTTGCAGGTACTACATTTGGAAAGCACAGGAAAATATATATAGCCTATATTATATATATATTATATATATTTATAGCGCGTGCGGGGAAAACGGAGCGCTTCTTCTGCATTGCGAACGGACTGTAATAAATCGTCTAATTGCACCCGATCGCGGTGTAGTGCTGGATTCGGCATTAATGCATCGCGCTCGTGTGTTTGTGTGAGAATGGGGCCAGGCGCCGCAGTGGGCAGTGATCGCTTTAACACAGAGTACGTGCGAACTAGAACGAGGCGCTATTGGCAACTGGCACGTACGCTCCCAACTCCATGTATCTAGATCAAGCCATCAAAATACTCCCGAGAGAGCGTTTGACTGATTTTATCGCATGGAGCAGCGTAATTAAACCATGCAATTCGACAAAACAAGTCGAATATTGCTATTTTATGTTATTTGTTTATAATATCTCATGTAGGGTATTAAATACCCATTGCGCTGCTTTTGCTTGATGTTGATGCGCTGTATAATTTTTCTTTTTTTTAAAATAGGCTAATAATAATAGGAAAGCTTAAATTTGATTTGAATGCATAATTAAAGTTTTAAAGTTACGTTATAACACTTTATTTTAGTGTCCTTGTTACACGTTACATGTAGTTACTGTAGTAGTTACAAAAAATATGCATAAGTTACATTTTATGCAAAACAGACCCTGACCCTGTAAGTAGCCTACATGTAGCTAGTTTTATTATTACACTGTACTTAAATGTGTAATTACACTGTAACACGGACGCAACATAAAGTATAACTTGCATTGGTAAGTTAATTTTCATTTTTTCGAATTTAGTTGTATTTTTGAAACACCTTAAAGCGAGAAATGGTTGATACAGATTAAATGGGTGGAAACAACGATGTTGCTGCTATCATAATAATAAACATGTTTTTACAGTGTGTTGGGGGAAGGGGGGTCTTGAAAGAAACTTTCTGTTTCGCTAATGCTTTTCTCTCTCTTCTCGAGAAAGGAAAGGTTTCATCTTACGCCCGGTCACCTGAATGCCCGTCAAGAGATGAGCTGATAGCGCAGTGCACTACATGTAATGGTGGTTTAAATGTGTCATTTTAAACTCGAGGACACTCTGAGAAACTTTACGTGCACGCGAGAAACAAGTCACGTGACATTAGGGCTGAATCGAACGATTATTTTTTGATAAGCAATTATTATTCTGAATAATCAGATAAAAAATGCAAAAAGTATTATACATTTAAAAATTATGTTTTAATTAAAAAAATATTTTAATCCATCTATTTTAACAATGTAATTCCACATCCTGTCCAATACTATCCTGCAAACAATGTGTAATATAATGCAAAACGAATATAGCGAAACTATTACAACAGTAGTGCCTTTACTGTTAATGCTCTCATAAATATGATTACATGCATATTTTAAACCTTTATTTCTAAATATGAATAAAGCATTCTCGTGATTCGGGCAAGTTGGATAATGTACCTTTCCCGGAGCAGCCTACTTTGTGTTTTCCGCTATTTTCCACATGCGTTTTGTCTGTAGAAATAGGTTATTCGCTACTGTAAAATGACGTGACTGGCTGATGGTTTCCCGGGCAGAGAGCGCAAAAACGTGACTAATCGATAATCAAATTCGTTGTCGATTATTTTAATTAAATATATCGATTATATCGATTATTTGTTGCGCGATATACATAGTATGCATTGCAACAAATGGCCAAAATTAGACGAATAAACATTATAGACAGTGTGTGAACTATTCAATGACTTTCTGGGGAGTCGGGTTTTACAACAAATAGTCTGTCAGTAATTTAAATTGCAACCCAAAAGTGTCTACAAGTGTACACAGAATGAGTTAAGCATGAAGACAGATACATGTACTAAATCTATAGTAAGTGATAAATAATGTTTTGATAATACGATGCCAGAAATTTAGTTAAATGAGAAGTGCTCCAGACTTTTATTCGCTAAATAGCTTCTATTCTATGTCTTTTTTTTTTTTTAAATCACGTATACTGCGTTAGACTAAACTGGAAAGGGTCACATTACTTGCATATTGTTGTCCTATTGTAGTTTAACTGCTTCTATTGTTTTCCTTATTTGTAAGTCGCTTTGGATTAAAGTGTCTGCTAAATGATTAAATGTAGATATTATTGTAGTGGTTGCTCAATCATTTTTGAACCCCCATCCATTTTGTTTTCACTCCCTGCTTATAGACAGTAATATATGTACTCATGTTGCTGTGTTTTCTGAATAGGTGTCGTGGAGTCGTTTTTGCGCCATGCAGGAGGCCGTAGACACCGCTGAGCCCGCTTTAGCTCTTCCCATGGAAACTGGAGAGTTCCCGGAGCAGCGGATGGGACTAGACAAGATCCCCTTAGTGAAGCCCTACTTCAAAAAGAAACACGCACAGAGAAAACTGGGTGCAAAATGCTTGCGCGCTTTAGAGGACCCTATTTTGAGCACGTTATTGAACGCAGACGCTCTGGTGTCGGGGGACGGAGTGTTTGTTCCACGTAACCCGTCTCGGCCTCAGAGGACTATATGCACGGCTGTGGTGGAGAAGCAGTCGAGGATTAGTCAGGTGTGCCTGAAGGAGGAAGAGGAGGAGGAAGAGCAGGAAAGCACGGATGCTGACGTAGCCGCAGAGCGAGCTTGTGGGGGAACAGAAGGTGACGGATATACAGCGGGTGTCCATAGACACTAATGAGCGCGTCGAGGCGGTGCCCTCCTCTAACGTTTCGGGGTCGAAGTTAAATGACATCTACACCGCTGAGACTTTGCAGGGTGCAAATTGCCTCGCCATCAAAGAGGGCGAGATCTTTCAGGATAAAAGCGAGGAGGCCTCTTTGGATCTAGTGTTTGAACTCCTGACCCAGCTCCAGTATCACACGCATCAAGGGGATGCTGTATCGATCTGTGTGGATTTCCTCCAGGGCGTTTGCATCTATGGCAGCGACTGCGCCCACCATCACACCGTTTTACCATACCACTGGCAAATCCACAGAGTTGATACGCAGATCTGGCAGAGCATATCGGATGACTCTCAAGAACAACTGGAGAGGCTTTACTGCAACCCAGACAACGAGCACGTCAGACTAAAGTTTCTGTAAGTGCTTTTGATTTCGTCCTCTGGGTCGCTCTTGAACAACTTCAATCATTTATGCTGCTAAGTGTGTAGTTCAATGAGAAAACAGAAAACAAATTGGTGCACTGGTAAAAAAAACGCCTATCATCTGGTTTAGCTGGTCTCCCAGTTTGACCTGCTTAAAACCATAGTGAAACCAACCAGAGGGACCAGCAAACCAGCTGAGGCGGTTGTTTTTCAGTGAGGTGTATTGAAGTAGACACTGAACGAGTGCGTGACAGGAAGTTGCCCTGTGTGCAAAGAGGTGTTGTGGATGAGGTATATGTGACTAAGAGATTGCATCTTTCCTATAAGCCTTCGGTTGGCTGGCCTGACATGTGGAAGCAAACTGACAGCTGTAAGCCGTGAACTTGCTCGACCCGCCTCTGCTTAGTTCGGTCAAACACACACACACACACACACGCGCGCGCTCCCACTCGCTGCGGCTTGCGCTCTGGCGGTCTCACGCACTCGTCGCTCAGACAGAGAAGGGCTCACATGCAGACTCGCTCGCAAACACGCAAATAAATGAGACATGGCCAATTATGCACACCCACAGGCTTTCATGCACGCACACATTTCAGTCTCTGTAAATGCCTTATTTCATTTTTTTCTGATCATTTACACACACATCCACACAAACAGCCTTAGTCTTACCGATGCCACAACTTTTTGTCCCTGAGCTGAAATCGTGGTGGCTTTGACCCAGCAAGATTTTTTATTTTGCTTCAACAAAAGGGCCCTTTTGTTTGTGAGAGTGTTGTTTAGGTCCCAAGCCTGATCTGTATGCAAAAGCGGTTTGGAAAAGGAAGTGCACTTGGGTCATGACAAAGCAAAAGAGACAGATTTTAAGAGAAGATTTTAATGCTCACCATGACACAGCTCCTGGCTACTTCCTTCTTGAAGATAGCATTGTCGATTTGTCATGGAAATTCTCCTGCGGGACGGCCGACTATTTAGGGGGTCTTTGTCTACAGAGTTTAATAGACCGAATGGCCACGTAATCGTCTCTGTCGGCTCGATCAGCCCATGTGCTCTCAGAGCCGTGGCTCCCAGTGACCTGTTTCATGTTAATAGCTAAAGCCGACCATTAGCCTCCTGCTGACTTTGGGGATTCGGGGTAAAGTGAGACCCACAGGGCCTGTAAACCACACCCTTTCCTGCTGACCCCCATCTTTTCTGTATACATGGGGGATTTTTTCTCTGGAAGAAGTCATTGTGTTCTGTTACTGAGCAGAAATGAGAGGGTTTATGTGACAGACGCCATTGGGCACAGAACATAATTGCTTTAAATACAGCAAACTAAGTGGCATTTATTTAAGGAAAATAGCAATTGAAAGGGTTTTAAATGATACATCAATACACATACTCCAACAGTTTAGTATTTGGACGCTTTCTGGTTGTCAAAAAAAAGACAAATATGCCAAAATGTCTTCCTAAATCTTCAAATACTTTTTGAATGCCAAGACTTGCAATATTTTTTTATTTGAAAGTAAAATTGCAGTGAAATTCAGTGGGAAAAAAGGCAAGGATTGTAAATGATAAATCATTAGATACACAGTTCAGAATTATAATACAGTATTTGGACACTTTCTGGTTGTCAAACAAAAGACAAACAGGTACAAAAAAAGCTTCTTAGATCATTTTGTGTCATCAAGTGTCTAAATACTTTTTGGACGACTATATTTTTGAATGCCAAGACACAATATCAAACTTACTAGCATTCATTTGAAAGTAAAACAACAGATAATGAATTTTCAAGTAAAACATAAAAAAAAGGATTATAAATGAAAATAAATAATTTATAAAGTTAGAATTAAGATACAGTATTTGGATATTATTATTAGCTGTATTAGCTGCCAAACAAAAGACAACAGGTACAAAAATCGCTTCTTAGATCTTGATTTTGGCTGTTTTGAAATGCAATGCTAATCATTTTTTATGTGGCCAAAGTGTCCAAATTCTGTTTTTAAAAAGATCTCTCAGGCTGTTACTGTTAACATTGGTTCTCAGTAATCCACAGGTTTAGTGTTTATAGCCAATGGATGTGCCGGTGCCTGATAGGTTTTCGTGTTTTTTAGAGCCATTGTGCTGCAATGTGTGAGATCTGTGACCCTTGATCCTGAAGGTTTGGTCTCCATGGGAGCAGCTGAGGTTGAGATGATTGTGTTTGTCACACAATCTCAGTGTGCACCAAGGGCACGGTGACCTGAAACCAAGGTGTTTGCATGTGTGCCTGCGTGTGTGAGAAAGGAGATAACGCCTTAGACGAGCCATGAAATTATTCACATGGGTGAGGTCTCTTAACTTCGTCAGTTTGACTCATAAAATGTGTTCTTCCTGGATTCCTTCTCTCTTACACTTACTCTTCTCTCAAGTGAATGGTGGTAATGTATCATGTTGATGATGGTGAATGTTGGTGCGGGTGGGCGATATGACCAAAATCTTATATCCCGACAAGTAATTTTATTTCACGATTACGATATATCACGATATTTCTTTAAATAAATGTATTGTGGTATCAACATTTTTTATACCATTGAAATGTCATAATCTCGTCATCACCATTTTCAATATCACAAAAAAACCTGATACTAGCCTAACTATCATAAGAAAAACAACTCTCACGCTCACTGAAGACAAGTAAACAGTCAGTGATAAAATAGGAACAAAGAAACTAACAAGTCAAGTCATCTTTATTTATAGCGCTTTTTACAATACAGATTGTTTCAAAGCAGCTTTACAGAGATAACAGCAAAATAATGTTGTTGTAATAATATTGTTAAAGCTACACTGTGTAACTTTTTTAGTTTATTCTTAGCTAAAAACACTTAGTTCTTTCAAAAATATATGTGCTCATTAATGTATATTTACTTCGTTCAAGTAATAAAGTATTCTCGTGAGTGTATAATATACCATTGAAAATACATACGGGTAATGTCGGTCGCCATGTTGTCCCTCCATCTTGAAAGTACATTAGCCAAAGAGGGACATACCCGTTAATTCAAGCTTCGCCTTTCGCGTTTTAACACTCGATGGCACCGTGTCGAATGTGGACGAGGTCGAACTGGAAGCCATGTTAATCTTGGACTACATTGGCCACCGTAGGAGTTAAACCGAAATCGGAATTGAGAAGAACAGAAACTAATATTCACTGGATGGTCATATACAGTTTCACCGCTAGATGGGGGTAAAAATCACACAGTGTAGCTTTAAATTCTAAATTAAATGTCCCCATTTAAGACACCAAAACAAAGACACAAATGAAATAGACCTGGTTGAAAAAAATTCAAGGCTACTATATAAATTGTATAAATAAATCAAATGTATAAAAACACTGTATAGTCAGTATGTAAATGTATTCTTATTAAAGTTACAGAAGGCAGCAGATATACGCTTTCTATCTCAGCTGTTTACGTTCACTTAAGACGCTGACAAAGACGGCCATTTTGACACATAAGCGTGTGTATTTGATCGTTCAAGCCAAATAATTGCGTAATATAATAACTGTATGAGCAGCGGCTTTATATGTGCGCGTTTCACATGTGAACGCTCAGAAACAGTCGCTCAGACAATCCTCTTTTTTCTTTCAATCCTCTTGAATGGTTTAAATTACTTGTTTTTAAACGCCAAGGCATACAAACACATTTAAATGATAAGCTTTCCTGATGCCGCATCACAGCAACGTAATCGCAATAGAGACGATTGACCAAAATCACTGCTGGTTAATCATGTCTACCGGTATATCACACAGTACTTTCACTTACAAAAACGCACCATGTGTTTCTGGACATATTACCATGGTACAGTATTTTTCCTCTCATTCAATTATCATAGTGTTTTTTCTTCAATCTTTTTGTGCGAGTGAGATCATACAAGAGCTCTATTCTCTCTTTCAAATGTGCTTTCTAACATAAACAAAAGCTGGCAAACGTTTGCAGCTGAAGTATGTTTATGTGTGCGTCTCCCGCTGAGAGAGACAAAGAGAACGAGTGGAATAGTGGCTGGGTTGTCTGAACAGTAGTGCACGTCCCGTCGGTCTCTGCATGGCCTCCAGAACATCCGGAGACTTTTAGAGACTTTTTCTTCTTTCTCGTGCAGAGTGCAAGAGGGAAACGAGAGTATTCATTTGCCCGTTCTTCTGAGCGTGTCCTCCCTGAATGGAAACAAAAATTGAGAAGTCGAGTGTTGATTGAGGTTGATGTATTCCCTTAAACATCTTGAAGAGGAAGAATGGAAAGCCCTTTCCGCTTTATAATCAGCTGTCACTCAGAGACTTTATTACAGCTGAGTTTCCGTGTAGATGTCAAGTTATTACTGAACGATAGCGCTCGAGTTTTGGACCTGTGCGTGTCACGGAAGCTTGTACATCTTTACTCAATCTGCTTGTGCCAGATATATCTATTCGCACCTGATTATTTTAGTTCAGTGACAGGTACATCCTTCCACAACGCAATAAAACTAGATAGCATGTTTCATTGATTATTTTAGGAGTGATATATTTTGGTCAGATTGTCCGCTCAACTTATAGTGTCATCTGTCATCTGTTAAATAGGTTTTCTCGGTCTGCAGGCAGTGCATTAAAATGCTTAATCATAAGCCAATATAAGCTATGAATTGTCTAAAAATCCCTGGTTGAACATTTAACCATTACTGTTATTCATTTAAAGGGATAGTTCACCCAGAAAATGTACTCATGTCTTTCCAAACACACATCTTTAACACATGAAGATATTTTTTTAATGAAACCTGATTTTCGTCCTTGCATTGAAAGACTAGCCTATTACACAAACACGTTGATGCTTTTAAATGTTGAAATTAATCGTGAAAGAAATCCATATGAATCGAGCAGTTTAATCCAAGTCTTCAGAAGAGACACGGTTGCTTTATATGATGAACAAATTTCATTCACAAATTAACATTGCTCAACACAGGAAAGACACATAAAATATGGGGATATTGATGGGGGTTTGAGCTTTCAAAAGAGTCAATAAGGTTTGTTCTTTCATCATTTACTCACCCTTATGTTGTTCCAAACCTTTCTTTCTTCTGTGGAACGTAAAATAAAAGATGTACTATTGTTTTTTGTGTCCATACTAAAGTCAATAGGGTCCAAAACATGAAGAATATCCAAAATATTTCCTTGTATATTCTGTATGTATAAATCATACAGGTTTGGAGTAAGTATATGATGACAGAATTTCCATTTTTGGATGACCTATCCCTTTAATATCGTCACAGTCAGAGGCTTTGTCTGTTTCTCTGTGTATACAACATATGACCTTAAAAAAGGCGTTTGCACGTTACTGATACGACTTCTGCAGCTGCCCTGCGTGTCAATTGTGTTGTGTGTGTGTGTGTGTGTTTTTAAGTATCTGTTTGCTGATTGTGTCTCATTGCTGAGTTTGCCACCCGCAGAGGTGACTGCCTTATCTCAGGGTGGGTAGTGTGTGTGATCAGGTGCATACGTGAGTGTGTGTGTTTGTTTAATTCTTCTCAGACTGTGACGCTCATGCTAGGTGTGAATAATGCTGGCATGCGGGAGGCTCAAGCTGAGCACGTAAAAATGTTGTTTTACGTTTATGGGATTAAGAAGGTACTGTGTTTTGGTGCTTTGGAATGAGAGGCAGTAGAAATATGAAATGTCTCTCTCTTTCCTCTTGGATCTGCTCTGCTTTGTTTCTCCATTGGACCATCTGACACTGCAAACCACAGCTGGCACAGAGGTGCCTTTTCACTGGCGTTTGCGGCATACGTGCCAAGAGAGAACGGGGTGACGGGTTAAAGGCTAATCACTGGAGCGTGTCTCTCAGAAGTGGTTATATGTGGAACATGCCAGTCCCCACACAGACCTTGGGTTCGGGCATGCTCAGTGGCGCACAGGGTTTTTAAAGGGGTGCTAATCCTTCACACTTCATACGTTCCTTTCTCTGGCTCGCTCTTTCAGCCTCCTCCCTCCCCTAGCTTTGACCCTTTTAGCGCGGTTTCTCTTCAGTACACTGGGTGTGTGTGCGTTTAATGCTGGTGAAATCAGCAGAAGCGTGATTTAGCTTTCGGAAAAGCAGAACTGTATAGTGTTTTAGTTTGCCAGCTGGGCTCGAGTTCCCCTGTTTTGCAGAAGTGCTGGATAACAAGAGACTGGCATAACCTGGGCAAGTTAAACTGAAGCCGAAAAGCGAATCAATTTGGTCATGGACTCACGCTTGTCACTGTTCTCAGTCCTTAAAGTCTTCTGGTGACATGAGCAGGACTTATCCACTCATTTAGTTGGCTTAAACATCACCCCTTTTAATACAATAGACTGCAGTTTTGTATTCAGATCTGCCTCCATCCAATCAACAACCAGATAGACCCAAGTCCTCACCTCTCTTTTTTTTCTTTTTCAAAAGAGTTCAACAGTCCCCGTCCCCTTTTTCTTTTTCTGTTTCTGGAAGTTTTTTTTTTCCATAAATTTTTCCCATAGGGATTATAAAATAGTCTTTGTTAAAGAGTTATACGCCATGATGAACTAAGCCAATCTGCTACGAGGGGAATAACAACATTACAAACTTTAATTTAATGCAAAAATGTTTTTGATAATCGGACAAAAAGACAAAGGTTCAAGACTGTGTACTTAACGGCTTTAGTGAGGGGAAGAACTACAAGTACTGCGATCAGCATAATACAATTAAATACAATGGAGAGATATAAAACTACTCACATTGATTACATGGATAAAAACAATATATTTTAAGTTTATTGCAAAATATGCATATATATACAAACATTTCAGTATTTTGTAAATGTACAGAGATCGACTTGTTTACATTAATGCTAGTAGGCGGAGCTAAAGAGCTTTTTTGGCTCTCTGATTGGTGGAATCTTCTGTAGAGCATCATGGGTAATGTAGTTTTTCACCAGGAATTCCACTGTTAAACACGATTATTTTTTAAATGAGCTGAAATAATGCAGGCTAACGGCTTCAACAGAAGCAAATGCCATTGATTAACAACCTCATAGCTCACAGTAAGGCTGTTTTTAAAGGTTTATAAGATATCATTCAAAATCTGAGTTTTTACTGGAATTGTACGTAACAGTACTGAAAGATCTGTCACTATTGTACACACAGTTTATTTTTTTTACAGAAGTTAGCATTATATCGTACAGTTAAGCATGCTCTCTGAAAAGTTAGACGGTTACTAGCGTTTCTCAAAATAAAATTTGCAAAGTGTGTACTAAATCGAACTAAACTAATTGTAAATCTAGTGTTCAAAATCAATCTCTTTTCGTGATAATCTGACTTGTTAATTTTTTTTTTTTGACTCATATTTTTGTGTATGCAGACAGAAGATTAATTTAGGGGATTTCAACCTTCATTTAAATGCGGTTTTGTTCATGGCTTTTAAATTGTGAAACTAAAACCTGAAACATTCTCTAAGTGCATGAACAAAAACAGTTCTCTTTTTTTTATTATCTATTTTATGTGGTGTTGCGTTTCAAAGCACTTCATAACGCATATATATCAGTTTTACGGTCCGCTTCTCTGCGCATTGGCTAAACGTTTGCATTCTTGCACAGGCTTTAGTCAATACTTTTATCTTTCAATACTTTGAATCTTTTACCTTTATACTGACCTTTCATGTTATTATTTCCTTTTTAGGTTATTCAAGGTCATTTTAATGTTGCTGGATAGAGAGTTTTTGAATACTTCTCGCTCTCACGCTTTTCCATCTCACAGAGTCGAGTCAAATGAGGGGTGTGTGTGTGTGGTGTGTGTGTGCACTGGCTGATCTCAGCACCTGACACCAGTGAATCATCAGGCGGTTACAGGTCACGGTCACCGTGATGATGAACACTGCCTCATGATTGGGTCAGGGGGACATCAAGCGCTTTAGCAGGGTTTACAGGAAGAACAGAACAGGTTATTCACCCCTGACTACACCTCACAGGTAGAGAAAGAGATAAAGAGAGGAGAAACTGGCTTATCAACCGCTCCCCTCTCTTCTCTCTGGCCCTGTTTACAGCTGGTGTTAAGATGTGTTTTGGTCGATCGGATCACAAGTAGACGAGGGAGACATTCACGTTTACACCTGGGGCCAGATTTACTAAACAGGGCAAAACAGCGTTGATGGAGTGGAAAGTTCTGCACTTGATTCTCTGATGACATGCAAATTAAAAAACACAGACACTGTCAGATCATTTCCATTATGACAGACCAACACAATCTACCAGGTAGCGTCTGGTTTAAGACATGTTTTTTGGGGCTGTAAATAATGGTGCAAATACCAGTAAATTGACAAGCGCAAACCTTAGTAAATCACCTTGCATGATTCATTTAAATACTCTCCTCTCATAAATTTTGCATCTGAAAGGGAAACTCCTACAAATGCATATGCAATAAGGCCAGCCGCTAAAATAACAGCACTAATTTTGTGTCTTTAGTAAATCCTGAAAGTAGTTTTTAACGCCAAAAGAGGGTTTGCGCTGGAGCAAGCTGATAGTAAATCTGGCTCCTGGTGTTTTAATCCGTTTCTTTTGTCCGCTTTCAGACACTCTGTCCTGATTTCTGCGAGGGGAGGCCGGAAAAATGTATGGGATTTTTCAGATCTTTTGATCAAATGGAGGAAATAAGCTCATGTAATTTACATATGAATGTGAATGGAGACCACAGAAAAACACACAGAGAGATTATCAGTTTCTGCTCTGACAGACGCCAAACGCTGTGAGTGTTGTGTTAGAAATCAGGAATGGTGAGAGAACATTGTGCTTGGTACATTTTTCGTCTTCAAACCAAACTTGGGTCTCCAGCCGACAAAGTTTAAATCCCGTCTATTGTGCTTCCCATAATGTTAGTAGACGGAGAGTAGGCGTCTGTTGGAACACATGAGCGTTTACACTATCAAAGCGATGTGTTTTCGACTACCTCTGGAAGTGGTTGAAAGTGGACAAGCTCAAAATGTTTTTACCCTGTTTACACTTGTATTTAGCGGCGTCCACATGTGATCCGAGCGACCGAAACCAAGCTGCAAACCGGGCCTCTGCCTCCCTCACTGCCTTTCCTACAGTCTCTCCATCCTGCCTATCTATCTATAGTACGTTTATCAATCTTTCTGTCCACTCTGTCACTTTCACAATTGCGATGTAAACTAGAAAATCCCTTGGCTTCATCATAAGTAGGTTGTGCTGGTGAGTGCAGAGAGAATCAGTCCTTGCACTTAATTTAATGACTGGAAGGTTATTTTTAGTGCTGGAGAGAGAATGAGAGGATCGAAGCGTCCTCTGAGGGGGGGCACTTCTATTGTTATCGCCACGCTATTACTCAGCCCGTCATGAATAATGGTGGTCATGGTTACCCGGTGCACAGGTGGCCGACTTGGGTTCGGCATGCCAGGCCTGAAAAAGTGTGTGTGGGTGAGCTATTGTGAAACCTAGTCTGTCAGGAAAGCCAGCGTTAATGTGTGTGTGCTGCGGTGAAACACTGCATGCTAGCCTAGGTATCGCATACCTTTATGCACATCCAAAAGAAAGAGGTAACACAAGCCGAGCACTACACAAATGCGCATGTGTTCATGTTAAAGTGAAATGGAAGCCGCGTTACTTCCCACCGCCAGATAATCGGGTCTGAGATATGACGTTATAAATGACATCGTGCTCAAATGGAGATGCGAGAGAGCTCTGGTTGTTCTGAGATGCTGTGTAATCCTCTGGGCTCTATTATTTCATGTTGTCTTAGCTCTCTGTGGAGTCACTTCTGAAACCTCCTTAATCCCAGAATGCCCTGTTCTTTCCTCATTGCACCTCATTGTACTAGCAGAGAGTTCTGGACAAAGAACGAGCGCTGCAGAGAGAAAGAACAGAAAGAAACTTTCTTTCTGCCGTCATAAAGAGCCTCTTCATTTACCCAAACCAGTTTTGTCTCATGCGCTTTCACTCCGGGATGCGATAGCCATCGTTCTTGTTAATGGCTTTTGTGTGCGCCTGCTTTGGATGCAGAAGGACAGGTGGAACGAGAGCGCGGCGTTCGTCTTCTCGAGAAGAGAGAGAGATGCTGGCACTGTCTCTGCTTCTTGTGTATCGAGCACAGATGACTTAGCATGAGTCAGCAACACCCTGGAGCGAAACAGAGAGCAACACACTGATTCCTGCACAAGGATGTTTAGCTTGTGAAACTCATTTCTGTTGAGAAACTCCAGATCAGCCCCACTTTGAGTTTTGCATCTAAGGATTACTGAGCAATTGTTGTGTAAGGGACAGCATTTTTATGTAGTTGCAAAGTGACTTATAGTTAGTATAGTCAAAACTTTTCAAATCTGTAATTGAAATGAAGCTTAAATTATATACTATTAGTAAATAAATAACACTGAGCTGAGGTATCACTGCTGAAAAAACTAGTCTAAACTGGTCTTTGCCAGTTTGCCAGGAGGGGTTTTGGCCACTTTTTAGCTGGATAGACTGGATAACCAGATAAAACATATTATAAATACCAACTTGATCAGGTTGTGAAACCACCTAGACCAGTTTAAACCAGACTGATTTAAGTAGGATTTTTAGGGAGGGATGCAGTCTACTTTTATAGCTTTATCCTCGTCCTATAAATCATCATCAGACATTTTAGGTGATGTATCTCTACTCTGAGTAATACAATTTTTAGGCTTATAGTTTCACATTCTTTGTCTAGATGTTCAGGTTTTGTGTGTTTCGATTACAGGTTTGTGAGAAAAAGTTGTTTGTGAGCCGTCAGTTTCATTCCCCCACAAGATAATGAATGTTTTCCAGACGTGAGATTACACAAACAGTCTGCATCGTGTCCCCCAGCAACTGGGTGTGTGAGTAAGTCTAGATTTAGTGTTGTCTGAAGGACATGAATGCCTCCAAATGTGAAAGTCTGGTTTTATCTGGTGCTTGGCTCTGATGGAAGTGCTGTGTTCGGGGAACCGTCCGGTCTCTCTGTTGGTTTTTGAGCCAGAGACCGCTTGCTAGGGCAGAATGTGTGTTTGTGTGCCCGGAACTGTCTGTGAAAGACAGGCTGTCCCGTACATGCTGCGTTAGAGCGATTCTGGGTGTGTATGATTGAAGCCCATGGTGTTCCAGTTGAGAGGACACAATGTGTGTTTTTCTCTGAAAAAGAGAGCGAGGACTGTTCTTGTAGATGCTGAAGATTTTGTGGCCTGAAGCTTTAAGGAATAGTTCCTAAAATGAACATTTTGTCATCATTTACCCGAGTTGTTCCTGTATACGGCTTACTGTGAAATAGTGAATTTTTTGCATTAGGAAGTGAACGAGGGCCGAAATGACAAAAGCGCCGTGACCTAGTGCCCTAAAACAAGTGACTTGTGTGCTAATCTACTGTTACGAAGCAAATACAATAGTGACTGTGTCAGATCCTCATTTCATTTGTCATATGGGTTTGGATTGAGCAATTGATGACAGAATCTTAATTCCTGGATGTAGTAAACCATTTAACTTGTTTACACAATGGGCTTAATTTAGGCAAGGACTGCTGGGAAACGCTCTCAGACTTCATGAAGACAACATTATGTGTGCGAGTGACTTCTTCATGCATACGTAGGGTTTGCTTTGCTGAGTCAGTTCAGTAGGTCAGTTAAAGCAGCAATGATAAGCATCTTCCTCCCTCTCTCTCTCTCGCGCACATGCATGCATGTGAATTCTGGGCCTGGGTTTGTTTGTCATGCATTTCGATCAGATTTGGGGTCTGTTGGCATGATTTCAAAGATAGCAGGACATTGTGTGAGCATGATTCTTTCTTTTCTGTGCCATCTGTCTGTGATGATAGTTTTGGCAGCTCACTTTGCTCTTTCAGATGGCTCTCACTGAGAAATATGGTCGTATTTCAAAAATCAAAAGAAAAAGAAATCAATATTGTTTAGTTTAAAGCCCTTTTTTGTAAGGTCCTTTTTGTTCGTTACTTTATTACATTTATTAACAGCTCCACAAACAGTCTTTTCAACCACACACAGTAACATTATTTCTGTGTTGCAAATATTCACATTATTAAAGAAGCACTGGGGTAAAAGTTTATAGTTCGGATATAAACACTGATGTCTACGGAAGCGATCAAACTTAAGTAACTTACATCATTATTTATGACAATCATTCAGTCAAGAATTTCCTTCAAAAAGGCTGATTCATCCAGTAATAAAACAAGTGTTTATGAGCAAGTCATTAAATCATTTATTCAAATTAATAAAACATTTCAAATAGACTCCAGTATGCATTTTGTCAGAGCCTCTAAAAGTAAATTACATGTTATTGTGTTTAATTGTCTGACCAGAATTGTGGGAGAATTGTTCACTGTTTGAAACAAAAAATTGTGATTCTGAATTTATCCAGGATTGTGCAACTCTAATTATTTGGTAATATTGTATCCAAATTTAAACTGACCAATAAAATAAAGTCGATAAAAAGGACTGAGATCATCACAAGCATTTTATAGTGCTTTTATTTTGTTCAAATTATTGCGACAGAGATTGTTTTGGATCAGTGTGCTCATGTTTAGTCTACTAATGCCATGTTTTGGAGGCTTGTTAAAGCTCACAAGTGGCCTCTTGCTGTTTAATTGTATTTTGTGTGTATGTATTGTTGAGTTTGTTGAGATCTTCTCTCTGCTCGGCCTGCTTGGATGTGCTCTGGACTTCCAGTGTTTAGTCTACCTCTCGTCTGTCCGCCACGTTCGCTTGCGAGTGTTTCTTTCAGGCCTCAGTCCACCCATCCTGTCCTTCTGGTGTGCGTCTGAGATTAGCTCTCCAAACTCTCTGCTGTGTTGATATTAAGTGTGTCGGGCAGTTTCGGTCTAGTACACTCTGGGGCTTTGACCTTTATTGGTATGTTTGAGAGAGTTTGACCACTTCTCTCACTCCTCGTTGCTATATCAAAGAATAATTTGGGGTGTTTCATATTTGACCTCTCAGGAACCTATTAACTCTTTCCCCTTCGCTAGCCAGGTTTCCATCCACTTGTCAATGGAATTATCTGAAGTTCGGTAAAAAACCTCATGCGAATAAAGCTGGTGAAAGTGTGTTTCCATCAAACGGCTTTAAAGCGAATAAAAACCTGTGCGTAATGACGTCACATGCTGTTTTGCAATCAAATTGGTATATCGAATTGATCTGAGACATTTTAGGTGTTTCCATTCATTTTTGCACAGCAAACATTTGCGAACACAGTTTTACTAGGCAAAATGGATCGCACCATAATAACGTTTCCATCCGCGTTTATCGCATACGCCGTATATCCATCAAGATCAAATCCGATGAGGCCGATCGCATTTCATTTGAGTCGATATTCATGAAATTCAATCGAATTTTACTGTTTCCATAAGGCATTTTTCATTCTAAATCACTTAATGCGGATAAAAACGTGTGGATGGAAACATAGCTACTGACGGAAATTTCTGGCTTTCCGTGTTTTCACTGTTATACGGTAGGGGGCGCTGTTACACATCTGATAGAGTACTGAATCTGCCGGATCAAAACACACAGGTGAAGAAGAAGCAGAAACAAGCCATTGAAGCATTGCTGATGTAAAATAACACGATTATCAAACATTAAATAGCATATAAATCAAATCTGCGTAACGTTACTGAATGAAATGTCGACTCAGGACGAGCTGCAGGAGCTTTGAGTGTGTTGATGGACTCGATCTACTCCATCTGTGTTTTGATCATTGTTCTGAATCCCATCCAAAAGCACGATTTTCAAAATCACAAGTAAAAAAAAAAAAAGTTGATTAAAAAAATCTGAAGCATGAAGCTAGAATAAAACAGTTTTTTACAACAAAATATTCTGAGGGCAATGTGAAAATGATCAAAAATGCTGGTGGTGGATCAAACATTTTTCATTTTTAAACAGTGGCGGGGAAAGAGTTAATAATGGGTGGTTTGTTATGTGTGTGACTATCTTTGAGTAGAAGCAATTTGGGTGTGTTTGCAAATGTTTCGATGATTTGACCATTAAAAAGGGCCTCTTATTCTTCCACTGGTAGTGGGTTGGCCATTATTGGAACTACTTTTGCCCAGACATTTCACCTTTGACCCCAAGTCCTCTTTGTGTTGAAGAGTAAGTGTAATCGATGAGGGCATTATTAGTGAGCCGGGTGACCTAAAAAGCCGGGGTTTAAACGCAGGGGTCAGTCGGGGTCACCGTTCCTCCCCCATCTGTCTGGAGGACAAGCTCACCCCTCAGTTTTCAGGATTTGAAGAACACAAAGACCAAGGGAGAGTTTTCCAATAATCCCAAGGTATTTTGTCGGAAATTAAATGAAGTGTAAGACATTGTTTTTCTTCAAAAGGCTAGGAAGTTAATGGCTCAAGAACAGATTATTATTATTAGCTGTCGGGAACTGTTTTTATTGTGTGATGTGTTCGGGCTTGTATGTGTTTACATCTGTTTACTTTTGTTTCACGCACAGCGGTCGAGTGTTTACGCTGGACTTCAGTGCCATGCGAGTGTGTGACCTGGAGTTTGACCTCGTCAGGCGTTTGTCCACGCCCCCCAGCGCCGAAACCACGCCCACAACCACAAGCCCCGCCCCCGACTGCCTGTCCGTGTGGAAGTACTACTGTAGAGATAACTTCGGCTGGAGGGAATATTCAGAGGTGAGACGCCAATCTTTCTCTTCCTTGCTTTTAATAAGCAAACAATTAAATGATATGTACAAATTGGAGCTCAGTAAGATTTTTGAAAGAAATTAATACTTTTATTCAGCAAGGAAGTCAATGTGGTCCGAGGTTATCATGGTTTCCATAAAAATGATTAAGCAGTGCAACTGATGATTGTCAACATTGATAACGAGAAGTGTTTCTCTAGCACCAAATCTTGATTTCCTGTGGCACTGAAGACTGGATTAATGGCTTCTACGAATTCAGCTTTGCATCACAGGAATCTTAAAATAGATTAAAATAGCAAACAGTTATTTAAAATTATAATAATATTTCAGAATATTACTGTTTTTAGTGAATTTGTTTTTCCCAAATAAACGTAGGCCTGGATAACAAGAGATTTCTTTTTTCAAAATGTTTTTGTTAAAAATCATATCGATCCCATACTTGTGAAGAATAGTGTATAATTCTTGATTTTGGTTTGAGATACAGTAAAACCTAAAACTGTTCACCACAGTGTTGTGTGTGTGTGTGTGTGTGTGTGTGTGTGTTAGTTTGTTTGTTTGTTTGTGTGCGTGTATTAGTTTGATTGTGTGTGTGTGTGTGTTTGTTTGTTTGTTTGTGTGCGTGTATTAGTTTGTTTGTGTTGTGTGTGTGTGTGTGTGTGTGTGTGAATGTGTGTTCGTGTGCATTTATGAGTTTGTGTAAGTGTGACTGTTTGTGTGTGTGTGTGTTTGTGTGTGTGTGTGAGTGTGTGTGTGTGTGTGTGTGTGTGTGTATGTGTTTGTGCGTGTGTGTGCGTGTGCATTTATGAGTTTGTGTGTTTGTGTACGTGTGACTGTTTGTGTGAGTCTGTGTGTGTGTGTGTGTGTGTATGAGTTTGTGTGTTTGTGTACGTGTGACTGTGTGTGTGTGCTTGTGTGTGTGTGCGTGTGTGTGTGTGTGTGTGTGTGTGTGTGTGTGTGTTGTGTGTGTGTGTGTGTGTGTGTGTGTGTGTGTGTGTGTGTGTGCGTGCGTGCGTGTGCGTGTGGCTGGCTCAGTGAATATACGTGTGACTGTGTTGTGTGTGTGTGTGTGTTGTGTGTGTGTGTGTGTGTGTGTGTGTGTGTGTGTGTGTACGTGTGGCTGGCTCAGTGAATATACGTGTGACTGTGTTGTGTGTGTCTGTGTGTGGGGTGTGAGTGTGTTGGTTAGTGTGGTGTGTGTGTGTGTGTGTGTGTGTGTGTGTGCGTGCGTGTGCGTGTGGCTGGCTCAGTGAATATACGTGTGACTGTGTTGTGTGTGTCTCAAGTCGAACTGGCTTGCACACACACCAGAGAAGACGTCCTGTTCTATTCACAAGCGTCTGAAATCAGAACATTGCATAAGCGTTTCTTTGGTAACAAAGCTTTTTATTTCCTGTGAAAATCTCCTATGATGGATACATTCTGACCAGTGCTCCGGATGAATCGTGTGGGAGTCGGTGCTGTTGTTCTCTGTGGAACTCATTTCCTCCCTCTTTCTCCATCTCACAGCCGGTGGTTCGGTTGATCGAGGAGGCGAGCGGTCGAGGTCTGAAGGAGGTCCGCTTCATCACACTGCAGAATCAGTACATCCTGAACATCCGCGAGGGCTTCCAGCAAAATGCTGTTTTCGGTTTCCGCCGGCAGATCAAAAAACGCCCGCTGTTCCGGTCCTCCATCATGCTCACGCCTTACCTCCAGTGAGTATCTGCCTTTAATAGCCACAAAAGCTATATTAGACACCCCTGATTTCACACTGAATGTCCCATAACCACCAATTTGGCCTCCATTTTGGTTAAAAATTCGTTTGTTGTTCCTCTGGATACACCCAAAACCCAAAGATAACTCGCAAGTGGTTCACTGCTCACCGAGAACACATATCGGACTCCAGATTTAAAGTGGATCTCATTTTAATTGCTTGAAGAGCCTCCAGAACACTTTCCTGAAACATAATATTCATACTTAAAAGCTAGAACATAGCGGCCTAGGCTAGTCCATCATAGCTCTCATGAGGAGAGAATCGTCTGTTGTCAACTGGAGTGCTTATTTACAGGGACAAAGAAGAAAGCGAACGCAGAAGATGTAAAAAGTTTGTGGGTTTAGTGGGTTTCTGACCTGTACGGCTCTGTGGAAGACAGTTTAACGTGGCCATATGAAAGTCCAGTTTCTGATTAGCTCAGGATTTTTGTTCTGGTGACATTTTCCTGTGCTGTCTTTCATCTTTTACATCTACTAAGTCACTCAGGCCTGTGAAGGGTCAGGAATTATGAATTTTTTTCCCCCTGTATGTTCCCCTAAAGCTAAATGAAGGCGAACAGCCGTTTTTAATCTTTTCCCTCGTTTTTACTTTTTCTTTCTCAATAGATTCAATGTGTCCCGTAGCCTCCGCCACGAGCATTAATGGATCAGAATCAGGGCTGAGCGAGATATTATTTTAGTGAATTTTTGACAATATTCAGGATATTTCCTGTATGTATTTGCTCTAAAAACTAACTTTAAGGACCGAACCCATTGTAACCAAGTAGTTTAAAAATAATTATATATTTTGCTAAACATAACTATGAATAATAGTGATATATATGTAAATATTTAAAAATTTGTATCCACCAATATACAAATATTTATCTACTTATATCTTTCAAAAATGTGTGGTCCGTATGTTTTTGCTGTTGTTTTTTACTAGGACAATTAAATTGATCAAAAGTGACATTTACAATGTTACAAAAGATTTTGGTTTCAAATAAATGAAACCTTTCTTTTCACCAAAGAAAAATTGCACTAAAATTGTAATAATTAACATTAATAATAATCGAAAAAAGCAAATCAGCACATTAGAAGGATTTCTGAAGGATCGAATATGATGCTGAAAATTCAGCTTTGATCACAGGAATAAATTATATTTTACAATATATATTCACATAGAAAACAGCTATTTGAAAG
The DNA here is from genome assembly GCA_036326025.1 of Chrosomus eos. Classification (NCBI taxonomy): domain Eukaryota; kingdom Metazoa; phylum Chordata; class Actinopteri; order Cypriniformes; family Leuciscidae; genus Chrosomus; species Chrosomus eos. The sequence goes on along the minus strand of CM070824.1, from coordinate 43,525,130 downwards.
TCTAATAATATTTCACTGTTTACACTGTATTTTTGATCAAATAAATGCAGCCTCGAGGCTTTCAAAAACTCATGAAAATAATCTCACCATCACTTTTTTTTTGCCACTGATGTTTAATCAGACATGCCATCCATCTTAACGCTCTCACGCTTGCAACAGAAGGAGGGAATGTCATCTCATTCCCATCAATCTGCTCCTGTTGTCAGGAAGAGCGACTGTAAGGCCGGTCCACCGATCTAAAGGGTCCTGCGGCGTCAGGAACACACTGTCCCGACCGCAGGGGTGCAACTCATTACTGCCTGAGATAATGCTCCGCAAGCAGCATAAATCTCCCTCTCGCTCTCACACACACACACACACTCTCTTTACAAACAGACCCTTTCCCCAAACTATTTGCTTATCTCTTCAATAAGATCGCCCTCGTTTCTTTCCATTCGCTTTTACACAATATATGGTTGTTGAATTCCTGCAGTTCTTGCTTCAGGAAGCAAGTCGAGAGAGGAAGGGAGCGCAAGATAAAAGTTAACAGATGACTCATAAAGCAGTCACACTGACTAAAGGGATAACGCTCACCTGCTAGATAACAAGTGCCATATTGAGTCACAGGACTGAGCCCTGACCTCCATTTAACCACAACCTCATAAACACTCTGAGTTTAAATTGAACTTTCTCCCAGTTTATCTCTCGTGAGGTAATAATACAATGCCGAAGCTACACTGAAGTCATTTCTGTAGCCATTAGTTTCACAATTCAAGTCTTTTTTCTATTCATTTATTTCTATGTGTTGCATCATTTAGGGCAGATTTACTAACTGCAAACCCTCATTTAGCATTAGACAAGTTTATTTATACTGCACATGGTCATTCAAAGTGCTTTACACAGAAAGGAATTAAAATAATCACAAAATAAAAGCAAGGAAATTATTACAGTTTTAAAAGGAATTAAAAGAGTAAAAAGATGATAGATGGATAAACTTCTCATCTGGCAAAACACCGGTGGATCATATTTAAAATTACATTACAAAACTACTGTCAGGATTTACTAAAAACACGCAGTGAAATTGTGGCTGACCTTATTGCACGTGCATGTGTAGGAGTTTTCCTTTCAGACGCACATTTACGAGAGGAGAATATTTAAAGGAATCATGCAAGGTGATTTACTAAGGTTTGCGCTAGTCAATTTACTAGTATTTGCACCATTATTTAACGCCCTTAAAAAGCATGTCTTAAACTAGTCTTTACGGAAACAATCCGGTTGCGTTTGTGTTCTTTAATGTGTGTGTCGTCAGTAGATCACGTGCAGATCTTTCCACTCCCATCAGCGCTTTTGTGGATTTGCTCTCTCATGCTAATTTGCCCTGTTTAGTAAATCTGGGCCTCAATCTCATAATAACCCCATGTTTTCTTCTCTTCATTAGGACTCTCGGTGGCCTTTCCTCAACATTTCTCTCCTCCCTGGAAAGCTCTGGAAACCAGCCTCTCTCTCCGACGTCAAGCACTCCCTCCAAAGTGTACCCTGAGACTTGGTTACCCATGAACACCAGTCAGGACTACCTGCAGGTGCCCGTGTCCCGGGAGGACCGCAGCTACCGGACCGTTTACAGCCTCTTCCACAAGACCGTCTCCGAGACCAAGTTCCGCATCCTGAAGATTCTCCGTGTCCAAAACCCCTTCCTATGGGAGAAGTACAAAAGGTGTGTCTCAAATAATCCTTTGTGCAACGATGCTTAGACTGTGTATGCATGGCCAAGGCAGTGTTGAGTAAACACTGAGATTACAGACTGGTTGAAGACAGACAATAAAAGGTTATCTTGGCAGATCTGTGTTTCAGAAACGTCAGTAAAGTGAATTTTCATCCCCACCCCTGCACAAGTCTTTGATGTTTGCATTCACAATGCTAGGTGTCAACCGCGCTAACGGTTCTTACTAGGTTTTTGTTGGTCGGAAACAGCTGTGTTTTTGTGGTAGATCCATGAGGTGAACTTCTCAGTGTGTGAACATGTAGAGAGGAAGAGAGTGAGAGAGGAAAGGGGGCTAGTAGTGAAGCCTTGGTGTACTTTAATAAGATATTGTCATGGAAATACGGTTTGGTCCCTGTCAGCTGCGGACGATAGGTCACAGAAAAGGGATGAGTCAGGATCAGGAAGTGAGAGTTTCTGCTGACTCGTCGGAAGCGTGCGACCCATTAGATTAATCCTTGCATATTTCAGCGTGTGTAGTAACGCATCGCTGGAGTGATTGCTGTCTTTGAATGCACAGTGGACATAAATATGATAATGGGGTGACCGATTAGGTATATTAAATCTTGGAAGTCTAGCATTGATGTTTTCAAACCTTTTCAAGCCAAGGACCCTTACATATAAAGACTCCCTTTTTTAGATTGAATTCGAGTTAAAGGAGTAGTTCAGTTTATAAAAAAACTTTTGCTGATAATTTATTCACCCCCATGTCATCCAAGATGTCCATGTCTTTCTTTCTTCAGTCGAAAAGAAATTACGATTTTTGATGAAAACATTCCAGGATTTTTCTCCATATAATGGACTTCAATGGGACCCAAACGGTTCAAGGTCCAAATGACAGTTTCAGTGCAGCTTTAAAGGGCTTTAAACGACACCAGACGATGAATAAGGGTCTTATCTAGCGAAACCATCAGTTATTTAAAAAATAAATAAAAAAGTTTAAGTTTTATAAGCACAAATGCTCGCCTTGCTCTGTTCTGTGATGCACGTTCATTTGGACCTTGAACCGTTTGGGTCCCATTGAAGCCCATTATATGGAGAAAATCCTGGAATGTTTTCATCTAAAACCTTAATTTTTTTTCGACTGAAGAAAGAAAGACATGGACATCTTGGATGACATGGGGGTGAGTAAATTATCAGCAAAAGTTTTTTTTAAACTGAACTAATCCTTTAATACAACAAAAGGTTACTAAGTATACTAGGTGAACATAAGTAAAAGAAAGGTAAAAGATGACATACAAACTTGCACACATACAAATATACTTATGTATATATATATATATATAACACAAGTATAATAAAACAGTAACATTATCAAATGTTTTTTTTAAATTAAACCTTTTATTCTAGCCAAGAACCGTCAGGAATAGGCTGATCACTATGCAAAACATCCATGTATAGTTTTTCTTGGCTTTTCTGTGATGAGTAAATCTGAAATCCTATATATCGCTGGGAGCTGAATATACAGGTGTGGTTATCTTATTTACGTGCTACTACGTGTCTCAGACAAAACTCTCGAATATCATTCAAAGATTCAATGCAATGAACCTCTCATAGTCCAGCAATTAGTTGTTCCTGGCAAGCACCTATTGTAGTAGCCTGGGAAAGAGAGCTGAAGGAATAAAGGTTGGTGTGTTCATTCATATGCCTGTGCAGGTGAAGATCTTTTGTACAATAGTCTGAGTGTTTCCAGGGTGTTGGCCAACGAGAGAATGTCACTGGGTAAGCAGCATGAAAGCGGATTTGTTTGCATCAGTAATAGAAAGAGCAAATCAGACGGATGGCAGAGTGGCTCGGTGTAAAAGAGCTTAAAGGAGATGAAAGGAGAAGCTGAAACAACACGAGTGATGTCTTGGCGGAGTCGCCGTTCCCCGTGAGCGTGTCAGTCGGTGTCTGTAGGGTCACATGAGGTCAGTTAGTGATCAGAGAGTTTCTCTCAGCCAGGCTGACCTCGCGTCCCCTCGGCACACAACAATAGAGCCACAGACTCGAGCTAATGCTGACTGGGTTCACTCGGGTCCCTGGCGCTCATCTGTTCACTCACCCTTTTTCTGTAGCCTCTCACTTCTCTGTTTCCATTTGACCGGATGACAGGCTGAGAACTCAAGAGTTGAGCTTGTTTTCTTGTTTTTGTGTGAGGACAGCTGTCGTACTCTGGCACAACAGACATTATTTTTTTTTAAATATAATTTTTATACTGTAACTGTTGATATCAGGGTTCAAAATATAACTTTTTTGCTACACCTGTCAACCTAGCTAGTTGTATAGGGAAAGGAATAGGATATATTTCCATTAAATGCAATCTTTAGTAAATTTAAAAATATCCATTTTCATATTATGCATTATAAGGTGATGCCTAAATTCACTTGCAGCAATGATCGGTTTTAGTTTTAGTGTTTTATTGAATGGACTATCGGCTTTTTCAGTTTCAACTAGAATTGAACTCTTTTCCCGCCATTGACGTAATTTTCTGTCTTTCCGTGTTTTCACTGTTATACGGTAGGGTGCGCTGTTACACATCTTCTGATAGAGTAGAGAATCTCCTGATCAAAACACATGTGAAGAAAAAGCAGAAACAAGTGATAGCCTATGTAAGAAGATGCACATTTAAAATAACGCGATCATCAACATTTTACTGAATGAAATGTCGACTCAGGACGAGCTGCAGGATTGTGAAGCTTTAGTGTGAGTGTGTTGATGGACTGGATCTACTCCATCTGTGTTTTCATCATCGTTCTGAATCCCATCCAGCTGTAGTCTTAGACAAAAATGTGATTTTCTCAGCTTTTTGGTCAAAATGTTGCTTTTTATGAAACTTACCCACATTCAAGTGTTGATAAAAAAGCAATGTATGAGGCTAGAATAAAATGGGGTTTTGTTTAAAAGTAGAGGATCTCCTCTTTCCTTTGATATATTTCATGTTCAGATATTCATACAGCAAAATATTCTGGGGGCCGTGAAACTTACGTGAAAATTATCTTAAATGCTGGCGTTGTCTGTCAACTTTAAAAAAGAAAAAGAAAACGCTGATTGGAAAGATGCATCCCTAGTCTCTGTCATTCACATTTAGATGTCCTGACCTATATGAACTTATTATGCTACATTTTGATTCTTTAGACGGTTGTAACAAAAGTTTTCTTTAGTTGACGGTTTGCATGTTTTTAATTTACATTGGCCATCTACATGCTTGCATCAAATTATTGTTCTTACAATTGAATGAAAACCATGTATTATGTTGCAGTTCTTAACAAAGTTACAGGCCAACTGGTTTGAATCCTGGTTTTCCTACACAATCCTTGTCTGTTCCGTCTTTCCTTTGTCCTCTTATTTCCCTTGCCTTTTTTTATCGATGTTTAACTGAAATGTCTTTTTCTCATTCTCTTCATAGGAAGAAGGAGTACATGTCACGTCGCATGTCTGAGATGGACCGCATGCTGAACGAACGTCACCTGTTCCACGGCACGTCCCAGGATGTGGTGGACGGCATCTGTAAGCACAACTTTGACCCACGCGTGTGCGGAAAGCACGCCACCATGTTCGGCCAGGGCAGCTACTTTGCGCGCAAGGCTGTCTATTCCCACAACTTCTCCAAGCGCTCGCCCCGCGGCGTGCACTACATGTTCCTGGGCAAAGTGTTGACAGGCAAGTTCACAGTGGGCAACCCTTCCATGCGCCGACCACCTCCTCTGAATCCAAGAGACGCCTCCAGCGACCTATTTGACTCCTGCGTGGACAACTGGATGGACCCACAGATCTTTGTCATCTTCAATGATGATCAGAGTTATCCATACTTCATCATTCAGTATGAAGAGGTGAGCAATACAGTGGCTATTTGAAGAGCACTGCACATCTGGATTCCTGCACACGAGACTTGAGACTTGTGCGCACGTTCGGCCAGTTCGAAAGGAGACGGAAGTGGTTGTGCGCCGGCACTCTGAATGGAAATCATGGATCATATGGGATACATTTGGATATGGTTCCCAGCCTCAATCCGGGGAGATGTGACCTTTCAGTGCCCATCTTCTCATACCCCTGTGAATACAAATGGGGATTGGTGTATGTGTGTGTGGTGTCCCTCCTCTGTGTTGGACATTTTAGTGTGTGAATCAAGTGTGTGGACGAGTGTCTCTGCTATGGCTTTTTTGTCTGACCATGGATTGGGACACGCTTTAGTAAGAGGCCCGTCGAAGCTGTTGTTGCAGCTTCACATTCTTATTATTATTTCCCAAAAGACTCACCGTTTCCCATTGCTGCCATTCACGTTCCATACTTGCTATTTGTTCGAAGTTGTAAATATGTTCTCCTTGTTTATATTTGAACTGTGTGCCTTTTGTTCATAAATAAATTGTTTATTTATGTTAGTCAATGTAACAAGTAAATAAAAACAATTTAAAGAGAATGTAACTGATGTGAGGTTGGTGTTTGTTCATATGCGACGTTCAGTTTATTACAAATTTGCCTCTGACCTTTCTAATCATAACCGGTGGTTATCTAACAATTCACATGACATCGCTGCATGGGCGGAGCCAACGTGAAAATGAAAATAGAGACTGATTCTTTGTTTATCTAGTCGAGTTGAAAACAATATCGAAGGATTCAGAGGAAAAAGTCAGTGCTGACTAAGCTGGTCTTTTCATCAGAGAAATGAAAGGGAATTAAGGGAATCAGACACTACTAAAATGCTAGCATTTCACGGCAGGGATTTAACTGTTACAGAATGGTTCACTCTTATCAGCCAACACAGGAATTAGATTTGATTATTCTTTAAGCTTGTTCTCTCTCTCTCTCGCTCTCTTAACTGACACAATTCTCTCTCTTGCCCTTTTTCTCCAGAGGACACTGGGTTCCTAAGCTCCATGCTTAATGAATCCCAGGATACTAGAAAGAGAAAGGGAGCCGGCCAGATCACATGCACACAACCCCTACTCCAACCCTTCTTTTCGTTTCTCACTCTGATCTATACACGTCTTTGCACTTGTGTCATGATGAGTAATTTTGATTGAATTGAGTCACAGTGCATCATCAGTTTGCTTGACAAACAGTTCTGGAACCTGTACAAAAGCCAGGTGCTGTTTGTCTTGCCATTGTGGAATTATCACTGGCTCCTATTGTTTTGTGTCCTGGGGGCCGGACCAACTGAAGTGGATTGGGGGGGTAAAGGACAGACAAGACTGGTCTCCTCTCAAGGGTACAACCTGCTGTGATGTGACCCTGTAAACACGGAATTGGCAGTCAGGTCTGTTACTCTTCCTCTCTCCCCACTAACCGTTCCCGTTCCCCCTGACCTTTCTCCCCTAAAGCCTGTGTTTCTAAAGGCGAGAGACATGAGCTATTGGGCACAGCTTTTGAATAACTTACCAGTGGATGACAAGAAGCAGTCGCTCTTCTCTCCTTACCAGATTGCTAAATAATTGCTAAATCTCGCATCGGAGAGAGACATATTTGTTTAAGGTGTGTCTGGAAGAGACAGGCAAAGAATGTGCGTGATTTCAGATGTTTGACTTCTTATGTTGATTTCAAATATTTGACTTCTTGTTTGCTTCTTAGAGGAGGGTTAGGCTCGGGGGAACCAGAAAGAGCTCACAGAGAGCTCTATGATGCTTGAATCCTCGTATTTCCTGCTCAACCCAGTCCCATATTGCTCCAATGACGCCCAGCTGCAACCAATGAACATTCCAGCTCACTTTTTTCATCATTTCAAATTTCTGCCATAAGCCCTTAAGAGCAACAGGGACGGCCCAAATATGGGAAGGAGATTGTGCCCTGAACTTAGCGTGACCTTAAAACCAGCCCTGCTCCGCATGACCTCTGCTTTTTGCCCTGAAGAAGGAGGCTTTAATAACAGCCAGCTTTCCATGCATGGTCAAGCTTAGGATTTTCCTCCTGGATTTCTTCTTTGCACGCTTCCAGTTCATCCAGCACCCTCTTTTCCTCTGTTTTATCTCTTTTTCTTCTTGTGTGGAAAGAGCATTCTGAAGGGCTTGGCAGTTTGACGGAGCAATCCAGTCATTCATTCACTTTTCTTTTAGGGCCGTCTACCTATCGTTATCTGTTTCTTTTATTGGATTTTAGAGTAGGTCAGGAAGTAGATAGGGGGAGCAGGGAGGTTAGAAGCAATGCTATCAAGGAATGGACTCATTTGCAGGGCAGAAACTTGAAAGGAGTCTAAATTGGACTGACGAATATATAGCGGCTTTATCCAGAGGCCAACAGGTTATCAAGTACCTTCAAGTCCAGAGCTCTGCTTTATGCTGATAGCTCACTTACACACGCTTCAGTAAGTCTTGGCTGTTGTGGAATACATGTGAATAAATTGCTCACTCGGTAAGTTTGCTATCCTGAAACATTATTACATTCATGATGATTATTTAGTACTGTTTCAACTTCTACTGGCAGATTGTGGAGTCTGTGCTTTCGGTTGGTTCTGTTCTCTCATAAAATCTCCATCTGGAGGATTAGGGTTGGAGGCAAGGCAAGTCGAGGACAGGGGGAAGAATGGAGAACAGGAAAGAGGTGGATAAGTGAGGCTCATTGATAGTGTATACAGGTGGAGCAAATGTGAGGAGGCTAAAGAGATCTCAGCCTGTTTAATGCCTGATGGATTTGAACACGTATACATATCAGGAGTGAAACTAAACGCTTTTATGATCACATAAGTATATAGTTTAACTCTGAGGGTCTTACTACTGGGCCTCTACCCAGCAAGCAATAGCCGCCATTTCACCGTCTAGATTAACTAGACCCGATATAGTCCGGCTATGAGTAACTGACTTCTAGCCAAAATAACCTTGAATTTGGTTGCATGTCGTTTTTGCCAAAATAACTTGCGAGATGTATGATATTCCATTAAGTAAGTCCAAAGTCAACAGTGATTACATGGTGTTTGGTTTCATTTGTACACTCATTTCATTTCTTTGTTATCTAATTGATGACTAGTCTATTCTTGGGCTATGGTCTATTAAATTTTCACTGACAGACCAAATTTTGCCTTGTTTAGCCTACACTCTAAAAAATGCTTGGTTGGTTTAACCCAATTTTGGGTAAAATATGGACAAACCCAAATGTTGGATTAAAAATGCATTTCAAAATTTGGTTTGTCTAATGGTTTGTCCATAATTTACCCAAAATTGGGTTAAAACAACCCTTAATTTTTTAGAGTGTAGGCTAAAACAAGGCAAAATTTGGTCTTGTCAGTGAAAATGTAATAGACCATATAGCCCAAAAATAGACTAGTAGGGCTGTGTAGACGTCTGGGCTGTGTTTGGACGGATATTAGACGTCTTTTAAACGCAAAATTGCTTGCTGGGTACTGTCCTGTCATGTTATTTGCTCCCTTATGTCTGCTAGGGGTGTAACGGTACACAAAAATCACGGTTCGGTACGTACCTCGGTTTTAAAGTCACGGTTCGGTACGTTTTCGGTACAGCAAAAAGAAAGAAATGCCAGAGAAATGTCCTATTTATTAAAAGAAAAAATATTTTTTATATAAGTGTGAGTTTTTCTACATCTTGAAACTCAGGTTTAAATGGGGGTAATTTTTGAAGGATGAATAAATAATGTTTTGGTCATCACATTAAAAATAACATTTAAATATATATTTATATAATATTTATATAATATTTGAGTTTTGAAGTGCTGGAAAAAGATGTGTGAAGTACTTGAAAGCATTTCACTATTCCAGCCAAACTGGTTACAATTAGTGTTACTATGGTGAATGTTGCTGATCTGTGGACTTAAAGCCTAACGTTATCAGACTAGTTCATTCACGGCACAATGTTTCTCCTGGTTTCCATGTCAGCGCTGAGATCTACGGTTAATAACAGAGACATGTGAACGCTTCTCACTAGATCTCGCAGCGATGTTATTACTTCAGTGGCGAATTCAAATGCTTTCTTTACTGGATCTCTTATCGCTGTACAGTAGCCTAGTAACAGTGTCGCTTGATCGAGATCGGCTCGCGCTCATAGAGCTCGCGCTGCACAGATCTATGTTGCTGGCCCGAACTGATAAACGGTCCGTGAACCGTGATGCACAATATAATGAGTAGCGCAGTTTCGTTCCGCTTTCATTACGTTTGCCATGTGATGTTGCGATACATTGTGGTGGTCGTCGCACTCGCGCCAACGCGGATTTTGACGGCAGGAAAAAAGGACCAAGGAATCGTTCGGTTTGTATGCGTACCGAACCGGAAGCCTCGAACCGAAACGGTTCAATACGAATACACGTACCGTTACACCCCTAATGTCTGCAGCTCTAAGCAGGCCAACGACAAAGGGAAAAAATATCATAAAACTCCTCCAGGAAGGCAGCCCTGCCTGTGCATCGTCATGAGCACTTGGTTCATGGTTGGGGAGGGTTGTTGGTTGTGACATGCCCCCTGGTAACATTTTCCTGACTGGAGCAATGGGAGGTTCTGGAATATGCTGGATGCCCAGAGGAAGGGTATAAAAGAGGAGGGAGGTGTAAAGCCAGGGGCAGCGTACGTGCCGCACAGCTTGAGACTGGTGCTGGAGGTGGAGACGAAAGGAACAGGATGCTGAGCCCTACAGGAATGCATACGCCCCGCCAGTATGTGCATAACACTCATCCCTCCCGCCCACGACCATGCTGGAAAAGAGAGAGAGATAGACCAGAAGGAAGAAAAACGATGGACACCGAGAGGAAAGGATCAGGGAGGAACTGCATTTTAGAGCATCTCTTTTAAAGGAAGTGATCTCTGCAGATAAAATTGCTGGGTAGAGTCGACTTTTGCATTCTGGTTATCACAAGAATCAGGGCTGATCTACATGCCACCAATGTGATTCATATGCATTTGGAAAAAAAAGTAATGCTTTGCAAGCATGTACCTGATTAACGTGTGAATTAAAATGCCACATGAAAACATGTTTACTGACACACTAAACACCCCAAATAATTAATTTGGCAATGCATATCTGTGTAAATACAAACTCTTGAGAGCCACACATTTCCCACACACTCACAGACGGTCAAATATTTGGACACAGCTGCTCATTCCTTAATGACTGCTATTGTCCACATTTTAGTAATAGTGATGGCAACCTCAAGCAAACTTTAATGGCTTTGCACACATATCAGAGATGCTTTTCGGACAGTCTTGAATTTCACGTATGCTGAACATGTTGGCGGCATTTCTTTTCCTATCTGTTCCAATTCATCCATTACGCTTTGTAAAGAATTTCACACATAGGCAAAACTTATATTTAATTACAGAACTCATTTGAAGTATTTAAACAAAAATCTTCAGGCAAGCAATCACGAGACACTTAAATCCTCTCAAGTGTGTTCGAACTTTTGAGTAGCAGTTCCACATTGACTGCGTTTACATGGACCCTTTCTGTCCTTTTAGTGTCGAATCTAGAGACATCATGTCCTGGTTTTGGTTCATTTACATGTCTTTTGTCCGTGTTGCGTTCATATTTAATTGAAACCCCAAAGTTAGTTTGATAGACTCTGTCTACTTGTTTGGTGTCACCAGGGTTCAAATCACACTTATTCAGATAAACTGCACTAACAGAGCAATTGCACCAGGGTTCGATTTCATAAAAAATCGATTCTGATTTGAAGCTTTTGACATATAAATCCGCACATCAACCTGAACACTTTATTTAGCGGTCATGTAAACACTACTTTTGGATTCATAAATCAGAATTATTTCGTTCCGATTGAAACAAAATGCGTCTACAGTATGTAAACGTATTGTCCCCTAAAGGCATGTTCCTATGAAACTGTGAATGCTAAGCTAACGTTAAAAGCCTATCCGGATTCCAGGCCTGAGTTGAACAGAATACATGCCGCTGTGTCAAGTGTTGGCCTGCCTGGGTGTTGCTTACAACTATAACTTCCCCTAACCTGAGGGATCTCAATCCAGTCTCTAAAGCCATAAAACATTCCTGAGTCTTAGTCAGTGGTAGTCAGCTTTCATTGGAGGCACACAGCACCTTATATAAACCCTCCACCAAGAGGAAAATGCATGACTTGGTTTGGACCATAGACAGTATAAGAAGTGGACAGAGCCATCTCATTGGAACTCAGTTGAGACAGTTGAAGCCCATTTTTAGCGATTTTTAATTTAATTTAATTGCGTTAATCTTGCAGAGACGGGGAACTTGAGCAAAGAGTTATTTGGCGTGAGTGAGCAGGAGTATTTTGTCCCGTTGCTTTTATGGACTCTATGGGCCGCTATATCTATGGGCTTCTCCCTTGACGGGACGTCCCCCCGATTGCCTGCGAGCTTCTCCTCCTGTCTGTACGGTAATTTCTGTACAGCGCAACGGAGAGTCGAGTGGTTAAGACGCAATCGTTAGCCTATTTTTACAAAAACTGTTTCTACGGGGCCATAATGTAACATTGAAGGTAATGGAGCCTTTTATACATTGTCGTGTTTCTTTAGAAATAAATAATGGACAAATGGAGTCTTTAAAAGCCTCAGATGTAAAGTTATTCGCCATCAAAGTGACGCCAAAATGAATGGGAGTCAATGGGAATGCTAACGCAAGTGAAGTTCTGCTACAAGATGGCGGCACCCGGCCGACTTCAACTTCCGGTCGATGGATTACCCCCTTGGTTTGAACCACAGCAGATGCTGGTGCTTTTGAGCGTGTTCGGAAACATTATAAAAAGGAGCATATCGCTAATCCAATCAAGCTTCGAACATGGAAACCGCTATTTTTTGAAACCGGGTCCCAGAGTGGATAAATCTGAAACCAACACCCTTGCGTTTTCGTGTGTACGGCCAATCCGAACATTTTGTGAAACGATGATGTCATCACACCACGTGTCAGCATTAGTCACACACCGATACGTCACACGTAACATCAACAACAATGGCGGACTATATGCTTGTGATCGTGCTGCAGAAGCTACTGAGCCTATTAGCTTTACTAAAGCGATGTCTTCAGCTTGCTGTCGTGTTGGGTTCGTATAGAGCGCCTGGGTTATGCGCACGCTCCAAATCTTCTTCTCCTTGTTTAGTGTATCTCTGTGGCAGAATTACAGCGCCACATACTGGTCTGGCATGTATACCACATCGTTTTCAATGGTTTCGTGTGTACGCATATATTTCTTGAGACGATTCCGTGTTTACGAAAAAAAAAATTTAAAAAAAGAAAAAAAAAGATTGGATAGGGAAAGCTCTGGCTTCGTGTGGATGTGGCCTAAGTTACGACCTCAAATCCTATAATCATATTTCCAAAAAATGGCTGAGAATTTCCTCTCAGAGGAGTAAAAAATAAAATAAAAAAAAAGGGTAAAGAAAACATGCATTTGTGTCTTACATTTGTTTAAAGCACCACACGTGCGATGCGATCCGGCAGTGGGGCCAGGTGACAAAGTACAAACATCGTTCCCCCACTCATCCAACATCAGAGAGCGGCTCTATACTCGAACAGAACAAGCCCGGGCAGGTTGTCACGGCAACAGTGAGAGCACATAGTCTCACACTACCTGCGTCACCGGAATTTTATGTATGTGTGTGTGTGTGTGTGTGTTGTTCAATTCAAGCAGAAGAAGCCTCTCATGATCCGCCTTGGAGAGAAAAAAGGCTGAGAACTTAAAATTCCCCTCACGTTCTATTGGCTGGAGTTGCAAGCAGTGTTTCCAGCAGTGCTTTAATTACGGATATTGGGTTAAGTCTTAAACAATGGGTTTATTTCAGAACATTGTGACACTGCAACTCTCTCAAAAGTGTATGCGGTAAAAGAAATGTGCAATACAAATATATATATACAACATGATGTTGTTCAATGTTCATACAGTTACACATTTATCATTTCCATTTGGCTGATAGTCAGGAGATGTTGATTTAGTCAATGTGTAGTGGAGGCTTTGGGCTTGAAACCAGTTCATAATTGGAAACTGCCCATCAGCAAACTTATCAAACAACTAACAACATGGTTCACATGGAAGTTTCATTTCTCCTCAACATGAGAAAAAGTTCATATATAGCATATAAAGTTTCATATAATGCTGACTTGAATGGAGTGTATGGGAAGTTATGCATAGCAATGATACTGAAACCGTGTCTAAAATAAAACTGGCTTGATTAATGTCAAATTACATGCAAAGAACCTGTGAAATATTAAACTGAACTGTTTCCTAGATGCAAATGTACTCCTTAACGTTCACAAAGATAAACCTGTTCCACAGAAACAATCATGAAAAGTCTTTGTCCTGATACGATCAGTTATATTTAATACTGAAACCTGCCTTCTCATTATGCATCATCTCACACATTAATGTCACATTTAACTTCTAATCAGAGAGACACACACCACCACTTCCTTACTGTCAGCTTCAATCAATCCCTTTAATTCCCCCTTTCTCCCATTTAAACGCTTGATTAGACTCTTTCCACAACAGTCTTTCCCAGCAGTCTCTCTCCGAGCTCATAGTAAACATCCACACAATAGCCATCGCAAAGAAGGAGCTATTGTCGCTCAGTGTTTGCTTTCTCACAGAGGAATCTCTTTCTCTCAGGGCCGAGGGACTGTTTTCCCCTTTTCCCGCCTTCATCGGGGGTGGTCTGAAGATAATAACGGAGAGGCGCTGATAGAGATCAGATTTGGGAGGACTGGCTGGAGAACGGCCCTCAAACAGAGAGAGAGAGAGAGAGAGAGAGAGAGAGAGAGAGAGAGAGAGAGAGAGAGAGAGAGAGAGAGAAGAGAGAGAGAGAGAGAGATTTTAAACAACCCGATGAATGCTTATGAATGGGAAAATGTTGCAGGGTTATGTTGTGGATTGATTATCTTCGTTGTGAAGGGATTTAAGGGATAATTGGACAGGCTGATTGTTTTTTTTTAGCAACCGAAAACTACCTTGATTATACTAAAAGTACTGTCTTTTTAAAACATGTGCTGAAACAACACTTTAATCCTGGGTCAAACAACGTTTAACATTTGTAATTTAAAAAAAGGGGTTAGCGCATTTTTTAACCCTGAAATGTGAAAACCCAAGCACCAATTTTGCTTTTGCATATAGTGCCAGTGTGAAACGATGCGAGAATGTTATAGTAAATTGTACAACAAAAGACAACTAATCATATAGTGCTTGCTTTGGCTATTTAAACAGGCTCTGTGCATCCAGTCAACGTTACTGACCTTTATATTAATATGCAAATTAGAACGTTAGCACAGGGTTTGCAACTGTAAAGTGAAATTTATAAATATCTAAAATGTGGTGATGGGTTTACAATATTAAGTGTAAACTGTCCTGTTACGTGTCATTTGAGATTAATGGTTATGGAGGGATAGATTATTTATGGTTAGATATTCAGGAAAACCACTTAGATCTTTCTGCGGTTTATCAACTCACTCTGTCGATGATTAACAATACAATTTGAATCCACTATTTGACATCATGCTTTAAAGTTGGTCTCACCAGGTTGAGTCCAGACCTGTAGTTTAATCTTTTTTAATTACGTTGCTCAGCATGAACAACAGCTCGGATGTGTATTGTCTTCAGGGTCAGTGTGTTATTGGTGTCATGACCTGCTTGCAATTCGACACTGATTCGTCCCTCATGATTAAAAGCAAGAACTCATTCAATACAATATAACAATATAATATGGAAATGTTTTAATTATGTTTTAAAGAAGTCTCTTGCTGCATTTATTTGATCAAAAATACAGACAAATACAGTAATATTGTAAAATATTATTACAATTTAAAATTAAAGGATTAGTTAACTTTTAAAATAACCTTTGCTGATAATTTACTCACCCCCATGTCATCCAAGATGTCCATGTCTTTCTTTCTTCAGTCGAAAAGAAATTAATGTTTTTGATTAAAACATTCCAGGATTTTTCTCCATATAATGGACTTCAATGGACCCAAACGGTTCAAGGTCCAAATAACAGTTTCAGTGCAGCTTCAAAGGGCTTTAAACGACACCAGACGATGAATAAGGGTCTTATCTAGCAAACCATCGGTTATTTAAAAAATAAATAAAAAAGTTTAAGTTTTATTAGCACAAATGCTCGCCTTGCTCTGTTCTGTGATGCACGTTCGTGACTCTCCTGTTCGAACTCGTTCATCAAAATGAACAAATCTTTTTTCAAGTCATTTCATTCATTCAACAATGAAATGAACTAAATGACTCGAAAAAATATTCGCTCATTTTGATGAACGAGTTCGAACAGGAGAGTCACGAACGTGCATCACAGAACAGAGCAAGGCGAGCATTTGTGCTAATAAAACTTAAACTTTTTTATTTATTTTTGAAATGACGGATGGTTTCTCTAGATAAGACCCTTATTCATCATCTGGTGTCGTTTAAAGCCCTTTGAAGCTGCACTGAAACTGTCATTTGGACCTTGAACCGTTTGGGTCCCATTGAAGTCCATTATATGGAGAAAAATCCTGGAATGTTTTCATCAAAAACCTTCATTTCTTTTCGACCGAAGAAAGAAAGACATGGACATTTTGGATGACATGGGGGTGAGTAAATTATCAGCAAAAGTTTTTTTAAAAGTGAACTAATCCTTTAATGGTCTTCAGTGTCACATGATCCTTCAGAAATCAGTATAATATGATTTATTATTAATGTTGGAAACAGTTGTGCTGCTTAGATTTTTTTATTTAATGTTTCATCTTTTTTTCAGGATTATTTTATGAATAAAAAGTTAAAAAAGCATTTATTAAAAATTGATTTTTTTTTGTAATATATACACTACCGCGCAAAAGTTTGGGGCAATCATATTTCTCTCTCTTTTTTTGAGAGAAATTAATACTTTTAAATGTGTTAAATAATAAAGCTTTATATTGTTAGAAAATATTTATATTTTGAATAGCTAAATCCTGTTCTTTTTAACTTTTTATTCATCAGTGAACCCTTAAAAAATATTACAGGTTATCAAAAAATATTAAGCAGCACAACATTGATAATAAATCAGCATAATTAGAATGAATTCTTAAGGATCACTGACGACTGGAGCAATGATGCTGAAAATTCAGCTTCGTATCACACATATAAATAATATTTTAACGTATATTAAAACAGAAAACCATAATTTAAATTCTAATAATATTTTACAATATTCCAGTTTTTTCTGATCAAATAAACAAAGGCTTGATGAGTAGAAAATACTTTTTTCAAAAACATTAAAAATAATAATGTTTCCAAACTTGTGACCTGTACTGTAGGCTATTTCGCCCACCGTTACTGTTTGTATTCATATATGTCAAATAATGAAGAAAAAAAAATTAAGATTCTGAATAATTTGTAATATAATAAATTCCAAATAATTAAAATGAATTAAAATATATTTATAAATAATAATTGTCTGTAAATGCACTAATTAACACCTAATGCAGTCCACATTTTAGGCTCCCCGTTGTTTTCTTTGTGGTGAAGAACATGCAGTATTTGGGTATTTGTGGCCGTTGTGACGCAGTTGTGGAGGCCACGCCCTCTGTGCTCGATGCGTGACTGTGTTGTTCAGTGAGTGACTTCTTCAGTCAGTGTCTCAGCGGTTATTTGAACTGATATGGCGGAGGTTTGTCACGACATCCGCCGCTCAAATGTGTAACACAACGCGGTTCCGTGAGAAGTGCCGGCTCGCTTCTGCGTTTTTCATGCAAATCGATTCACAAGGGCGCCTTTAAATCTCCCTTCCTCCATCCTTAAACACACAGGCACGCACGAGTACAGCTTGCTCCTTCAAAAATGTACGTCTGTTGCCTATTCTTAGTCTGGTGGTATTAATGTAAAATCATATTAGAGGCTACGTCACGCTCATCCCACTCCCCAATTTCTTTTAAACCAGGGTTTATTTCCTGTAAACAGGCTGCTTGCATGTCAGGTGTCTTCTACTTTATAGCCCTCTCCATGGGCGTAATTTCCTATGGGGACAGGGGGGACATGTCCCCCCCACTTTTCAAAATCCCGTTTGTGTCCCCCCCACTTTCAAGTTCGTTTATGATTTTTTTAACCGCACGCCGTCATCGCCCTGGAGGAGCAGAATATATGTGCCGATGCGCGTGTCCGCGTCCAGGTACGTCGCGTCCACACCATAATCGATACTCTAAAAAGAGCTCGCTGAAAGTTCTAATGAGCAGGTATAAGAGAGAACTGGATTCTGGCGCGCTGTCTGTGCGTCATGTGCGTCAGGACATTCACAGACAGCGTGCCAGAATCCAGTTCTCTTTCGCACTTGAATAATAATAACACACACATTTATGCCAAAATTTCCGTTTTGTCAATTTTATTCTCACAAGAACAGTCTTAAATGAGTTAAATAAAACCTTAAATGAAAGTCAAGTGTAAATGAGAAAATTAAACGGGTAAGATCCTGTCATCAGCGACAGATCTTAAAGGGACAGCAGCCAATTCTGTCTGTCAGTAAAGTTAACCAAAGAACAAAGGGGAACAGAGCAAATCACTCACTGATCTTGTCTAAAGAACGTTGTAGATTTAATAAGGATTAATCTATATTTAATTTATAATGTATGCAGTGCAGACTATTTGATAACCTTATTCAATTTCTGTATATTTTGTACCTGTTAGACAGGAAGGGCACAGTCAAATATGACATTTATTGTGAGTTTAAGTGAAGATTGTTTAAAGTTTACTTAAATTCAAAGTTGTTATATTTTGAAGCCTAATTAATGTTTCAAATTTGGGGGAGGGGGGGGGATCCTTTTAATCGAGACGTCAGTAGCTATATTAATATCAGTGATACTGGCCTTCATTCATAAAAAGATGCTATTAAACAATTATTTAAAATATACTATCTTTATGTAGTTTTTACATTACAGTGGAAATTGGGTCTCACATAATTTCGAACACACAAAACATTAATGGTGAACATTTTGACTTTATAAAATTATTACCTCAAGTCTTGGCAATCGGATATGATTATCGCATATCAATCATATGATGTTCCTCCAACAGACTGTCTACTGACTATAAGTAAATATGCAACTACATGCAGAGCCGATCCGCCCTATACGCTCACTACGCAAGATGCGTAGGGCCCCGCAGTTTACTCAAGGCCCCGCCTCCCCCTCGTGTCATAGCGCGTCAATTAATGTTTACAACATCAATGACAAAATTAAGCGAAACTATCCTTCTGGTCACAAAAAGAGAGAGAGAAAAAAAGAGAGTGAATTGCGGGAACAACAATCAGGTAAACTTGTGTTCTCAACTTGTGTTCACAAGTTTGATGTCAGCAAAGTAAAGTTAATGTGCATTTCTATTGTGTTTTTTAAAGTGCAACGGCTCGGAAAAGATCATGCGTTCATATGCGCGACTGCGCGTGCACGAAATGAAACGCGCATTTTCCAAGCAGAAATATATGTGGAGACCAGACATACTGTACAATATATGGGCGTGAATGATGGCACTCCTCATCAAAGTACACATTATACACACTTTTAAAACAAGACACTGATTATAGTCTCAGTTAATGTGTAGTAAAAACTCTAAACAACTGCACTAATTATGCAAGATGAAAAGCAATGTATTGACAATTTGACATTGATTGACTTTGATTTATAGGCTATATTGAATTTAAAATGTTGATTAGCTGGACATACTGGTCAATATGGATGCACATCCCTCAGTAAATAATAACCATAAATCAAGAATTGCTTCAACATGCATAATAAAAAAAACTTTAACATGCTATGGCAAGCCATTTTAGCTTTTATTCATTCACAGTTTATGCATTTTTGATATCAATAATTCATTTTTTTTTTACTATTTGCGTTGTGAATTCTTGATTATTTTTACTAGTAGCACCCCTTTGTTACATTTTTATCTACCAATGTCTATTTTTGATATCAGGAATTACATGTTCACTTGTACAAAAGTTAATTCTTGATATCAATGATGTCATTCACTCACAGGGGTTATTGATATCTGCATTACAATATTCACTTGTTATCTTAATATTCTATAGAAAATACTCTATTCAGTAAATATCATTCTGTTCTATATTGTTGTACTCATTCTTTGACTGTTTTGTTTAAAGGAGGGAGGATTATATTGGGAGCACTGAAGTGTCAGGTGTGACTGTGGCAATGGCAAATGGTTTACATATCTCACGGCGTCACGGGTCAGGTAGAGGGCCCCTTAGCAGAATTTTGCTTAGGGCCCCAGGGAGGTCAGGATCGGCACTGACTACATGTCAACTTATTCTAACCCTAACCCTACCAGTCTACTAATACTCTACTAATACTCTAATGAGAGTTAGTAGACATAGGTGCAACATTACTTATAGTCAACAGAATGTGTTAAAGGGACACATCCAAATTTTTGTTATACATAGTTTAGTAGCCTACTTTTATTTTTGGCAGAATTTATCATTATAATCAACTTAATTATTTCCTGGATTTTGTATCACCATAGTACAATAGTCCCTAAATGTATGTAAATGCAGGAAATGGGATTCAAATCAGAAAAAAAAATTCCCCCATTTTGTGTCCCCCCCACTTCTCAAACCAAAGTTACACCCTTGGCCCTCTCTCACGGAACTGAGACCAGAAGTGAACAGCAGTCACGCCATGGTCTGATATGGGAAGCGACACACTGGCAATAAGCTTTAATTGATTTGCGAGATTGGGTTAACGCGCGTGTGCGTGCAGACAGCACGAAAAGACCATTTGGTGTTTGGGTTCCCTGGGAGGCACAAATCCCTCAGGGCTGAGCGCGAGGCTGAAAAGTTGTAGTGGAAACAAATAACAAACCTCAGCAAGCCTATTTATTGCACAAAGGAAAACATGCCCTGCTAGGCTATATATAACAGATCGAGTAAACAACATGGTAGGCGATCTGAAAAATAATTAATGCACGCGGTATAGCCTACAAATAGACACATATGGCACACATTTTATGATATTAATTATTTAACCATGGTCTGTGCCTTACATCAGCTCCATATTTTCAGACAAGAACAACCATGCACATATTAAATCTGAATTGGTCATATTTCTATAAGCTATATATGTGTCCTTTAACCTTTTCTTTGTTATTTTAGGGCTAGAATTACAATTAATGAGTTAATAAAAATGACTAAATTAGAAAAAAACCGCAAAGGCTGTTATTTAATGTCTTGACCTTATCCGTTGGTCTTCTGTGTATAGGCTATATGACTCAAGAGACTTGTGAGAAATTAAGATGAACAAAAATACACAAAAAGAAAGAAGGCATTAGAACAACACTTTTTTTTTTTTAGGGTGACCTGTCACTTTAAGCGGAAACTGATGTGGCCTGCTAACATGCAACATGGTTGGTAACATTGTTTTGTTACATTTTATGATTTTTTCCCCTTGATTCTTTTCTGAAAAAGCATAATCAAGCAATGTTCAGACGTTAGCCTACGTATCACAGCATATAGCAGTAATTCATTGTACATTTTATTGTTTCATGTGTAGGCTTTCTGAGGTTTTCAATAAAAGGTTTTCAGCCTTCAATAAAAAACTAAATCTTACAAACATTGAAAAATAGCATAATAGCCTAAACAGTCTGAGAGGTTGTGAGAAATACAAATACAGCAATATATCAGAGGTAAAACATAAAGCATATTAATAAGAGCGTATTCAATACCTCTAGGTATTTACAAATCAATAAAACAGCTTGAGTGCCTTTTCATTTTTTTTCTAGACTCCACCCATTTCTTCATACTCTCACGCCAGCACGCACAAGGGATCGCACGCACACTCTCAGGCATATCCTAACGCACGCACGCAAACACACTCATTCAGTGACTTGTCCTTTCGGCAAGGTTCTATTTACATTACACACTTCCCCACACACATAGCGTGCCTGGATGAACTCTATAAACGCAAGCTTCCAGTACCGCAGGCACACTGCCATTAAACAGTGGTGGCTCTCTATTGGATTAAAGGGATAGTTCGCACAAAAAAATGAAAATTGTGTCATTAAATACTCGCCCTCATTCATTCATTCATTCATCCCAAACCAGTTAGACTTTCGTTCATCTTCAGAACACAAACTAAGATCTTTTTAATGAAATCTGAGCTTTCTGTCCCTCCATTGACGCAATTAGGGGAAACTTTGACAAATATCATAAAGGAATTGTAAAAGTAATCCATATGAATTTAGTGGTTTAGTCCACATTTTCTGAAGAGACTCGATCACTTTATATGATGAAAAGATTGAATTAGGCTTTTATTCACATAAACATTCATCAACTTATAATAATAGTTGTAATAATAGTTGTGGTAAACAGATCTGTTGCTCAAGTCTCATTCTCGTGTTACGCAGCACGTTTGAGCTTCAGCAATGTTCTCGAGCGTCCAGCAGGTTCAGTTGAGCTTGTTTATGTTCACTGATGAATATTTATATGTGAATAAAATCTGTTCAACAAATTAAGCCATTGTGTGTCTTCAGAAAACGTTGATTAACTGCTACATTCATATTAATTAGTTTTACAATCTCTTTGTGAACTTTTTAAGGCATAACATTTTCAGTTAATTGCATAGACTGTCAATGGAAGGACAGAACGCTCTCAGATTTCATTAAAATATCTTAATATGTGTTCTGAAGATGAACAAAAGTCCCACGGGTTTGGAAGAGAGAGTCATTATGACACATTTTCATTTTTGGGAACTATCCCTTTAACACGACATACAATCAACCGACTAAAAAGCGTTGCAATATGTAGCTAATATATTAACGACATTTATGTAGGTTATCATTAGCCTACTATTTAATCATGATAGGATAAAAACCCAAAGGAGCCATTACACACAGAAAGAGCTCGAGAGTAAATAATCCTGTTGCGTGTCTTCCAGGGTTTAGCAGAGAGACACATAAGGTCGGGGTTTCGAGGATTTTCTCTGAAAAAATCCCCTCAAAGCCCACTTGTATTATTTTTATCACACACATCCGTGCTATTCTGCTGTAAATGCGGATCAGCTATCACGAAGGCACAGAGCAGTCGAGCTAATCTGCAATTTTAGACATGATTCACAATCTCATTAACTCATACTGTCAAAAAAGTGAAACATGGGCACGACAATATCTAAGGAGGATCCTTAAATAAATACAGTTCTGTCAGTGCGTGGGTTGGGTATGTGAATCACTTATGCCCTCCGAGAATACTCAGCATTCTTCTAGTCTCTACGTAGTTTGCGTATAAACTTGCGCAGTCGTCGTGGTAACTACGTAACGCTTATATTTCACCTCTGAGGCGTGCTTTTCAAGCGCATTGATTTGTACGACTCAAATCTAACAGTTTTTGTAGCAAACGGACAAAATAATGGGTATGTAAATATGTTTTTCCATGCAGTAACTTGAGTCTCTTCACTAATCTGTTGAAAGCAATCAAACATTTCACCAACTATGTAAGTTTTAGTGTTCGAGCTAGCGTGTTTTGTTATGCTTGGTTGCCTAATCTCTTTATGAGAAAAGGATTTAAAATGAAAGCAACACGACAACTAACCCTGTTGTATTAAAAGCCAAATGTTTCGAAAGAATGGAATGAGACTAAATAATATTAAATGCATTATTGCTCTTGTTATCCAATGTGTGATGTTATTTTAGAAACGTTAGGCTATCATTGAGATTTTTTTCAGTTAGCTAATGTTTATTTTATTATATTAGTAATAAAAGTGTTTTTTAAGTTTTTAATTAACTGTAGTAACTCTGATGTGTGATGGTTTGTATTATAGTCTCTATCAGTAAAGTCAGTAAAATTAGCATTTTCCCCCTTCTATTCCATAGAGAAGATCCCCAGGGAGAGCGCTGATAAAGAGGACATGGAGATACACACCCCCTCATACCCCCTACCCCTGGAAATACAGCAGGTAACGTTAAATTCACACTTTTACACCCCTGTTGCGCAGATGTAATTGCATAGGTTCTCAGTTTTGTTGCTATTACACTCCATCATAATTACAGACACTTTACATCTCTGCGTGATAGAGAGGGAAGTTTGATATTTTGTGATCCGTTGTGCTCCGGGCAGCTGGCGAGAGATATGAGAAGACCAGCAGTCATTCTGTCTGATTTATCAGGTGCCTTTGTGTCCTAAAGAGGTCATGTTGCACTGGGTTGTTCAAAAGATGTTTGTTATCAAAACCTTCTTTAAGTAGTTAAAACATTCAGACTTTCTACATTTGCCTGTCTTTTTCTCTCACAGCTCCAAAACAGGCATACTCGTTTACCATTTGTATTTTAGTATTTAACAAGTTAGCCAGGATGACATTTTTGATAAAGGCTTCATTGAGATCAACAAGATCAATGTTTTTAAAATGCCAAATTGATTTGACATGATATGAGAAATCAAATTTTCCTCAATCTTTTGACATGGTCTTTGAACTATTGAAACATCATGCAGTTTTCATATCTTAAAACGTCCTCCTCATTACAAACAAAGCATTTATTTAATCAAGCTCCAATTTTTTTTTTTGCTTGTTTGGATTTTGTAGGATGATGTCACAAATACATTTGCATATGCCCGCCTCCAGAGCAAGACATTGACAAATAGTTATACATCATCACATCATAGGCCCCGCCCACTGGCCTTCAGTCATTTAAAGGAACACTCCACCGTTTTTTGAAATAGGGCTTATTCACATTCTTTCCTACATTTAGATAGGTGTGCAAATGCATTTTTGTCTCAGTGCATGCATTGTTTTAGTTTGACAGGGTCGGCGCTAGCTTAGCTTAGCACAATGAATGGAATCCTTTGTTGCCAGCTAGCATGTCCTGAGTAAAAGTGATAATATATTTTTTAAAAACATGTAATTACTTCTTGTGGCCTGTGTATTCACAACAAGTACAAATAGCGCTGCAGATTAACACTAGGCGATTTCCTAGGCAGATATTGACTTGGGACTATATTAGGGGGAAGCACAGGCGAAGCAGTCCCAAGTCAATATCTGCCTAGGAAATCGCCTAGTGTTAATCTGCATCGCTATTTGTACTCGTTGTGAATACGCAGGCCACAAGAAGTAATTAAGTGGGGTTTTATTTTATTGTTTTATCACTTTTACTCAGGACATGCTAGCTGGCAACAAAGGATTCCATTTGTGCAAATTGTGCAAAGCTAAGCTAGCGCCGACCCTGTCAAACTAAAACAATGCATGCACTGAGACAAAAATGCATTTGCACACCTATCTAAATGTAGGAAAGAATGTGAATAAGCCCTATTTCAAAAAACGGTGGAGTGTTCCTTTAACGGCCGCCATTCGCCTACACTGGATGTGAACGTTAGTCTGACTACGTCAGACTTCCTACTTCCGCTAATTTCATTTCGCTGCTGTAGTCAGTCTGAGATAGCAGCCTATCTTTCAGTTTTCCTCCGGCCTGAAAACAGCCGGCCAATCAACGAACAGAGGGCGGGCTGAGAGCCGTGACGTAGGCGCTAAGCGGCGAGTTTTACATTGTACGTTAGAGAAATCGAAAACCGAAATGACCGCGCAAATGGGAAACGAGACACGGGATGCAATTCCCTCTGTTATGGAGAACATTCCCGGGTTTTTCAAACTGAAGCCAGAACAAGAAGAGTGTATTTCGCTCGCATCATCAAGTATTTACAGCAGGTTTACAGTGGAAGTTCGATCATAGATTTGAGTTCGATGCATGATGTCTGTGGTTCGATGCGGCTGTGTCGGCGCATAACATACGTCATGAATAAACTTATCTGATTGGCTTACGGGTAACCAATGATTTTAAACTTCAGACAAGCGCCCCCTAGCGAGAGAGAAAACACTTCTCTATTATGCCATTCCAGACTCTGTGTACGAAGCAAAGTGAAGTAGCAGAGTCTGATATTACCAGGCTATGTGAACGTTGCGTCAAAAGCTAATAGAACTCATTATTGTCACTGACACTGTCTACAGTATACAGATACAGCTGCACGATTGTGATCTCGATTCAAACGCCCACGCAAACTTTCTTAAATTTTTAAATGATGGAGATTCGCTATGACGGTATGTTTTGTCTTTTACACCTTTGACAAGTACAATCACAGCGAAAATTCAAATCTGTGTTTGCGCTGCTGCTGAGCGAGAGAGAGCAGATGTCATGAATCTTTTCAACCACACAATATCATTATTTCTGTCTTATAATTCAAATCATCACAGAAGTATTAAGGTTTATAGTTCAGATATAAACACTGATGTCTACGGTAGCGATCAAATTAGAGTAAATCACCTTTTGAAAGTAACTTGACGCTTCAAATAAAAATTGTAGCAATTACATCTTTAAACCAGTAGGTGGCGACAAGTGACTGTTAAAAATTAGTTTGCTGTTGAATCATCAAGTCTTAGAATCATTCTGAATTCAAATGAATTGAATATTTTTTAAACTGACTACAGCAATTAACATTTTGTCAGAACCATTAGTAAATAACATGTTATTTTGTTTAGTTGTCTATTCGTGGGAGAATCATGATCCATATTTTAAAGAAAAAAATGGTTTCGGTCATGCCTCACGGGCTTGAGTCTGTCGACAACAGAACACATGGAAGAGTGACAGAACATTTGCTTTGAGGCGTCCAGTTTAAACAGCAGGTTTGTGTCTCTGTACAGACGGCAGAAGAATCCCAGCATCAGGAACAAGTGGATGGATTATTTTTAATGGCGTCTGAGAATTTGACTGCAGATGTTTTGTAAACGAGGCACGGTGTAATGGAGAGTTGGCAAAGAAACTTTTGTTGTAAGATGAAGCAGAAACTGTATTGGATCTGACAGCAGCTGCATCTCAAACCGGTTAAATGGCAGTTTTATATGGATAATGTTTTCAAAACACTTACTCGTGTGCAATAACAAGTGGGCGTTTCCTTAGAAATTGACAGTAGCCAATCATAACAGTGGCCGTTTACTGACAAGCCTTAAAGGAGCAGCGCCTTAAAACGGATAGTTTCAGGCTGAGGGTCAGAATGAGGATTGAAAATGATCGCTTTCCCACAAATATATATTTTTTTGTGCAATAACCCCCCCTTTAAAGTAGAAAAACATTTTTATTTAAAGTAACACCAAGTAACTTTTTCTCTTCGGTCGCCCTACTGGTTGGAAACTAAATTGTCCATTGCCGCTGTCGTAAATAATTTAGCCTACCGTCGCACGCTCGCTCGCTGTTTATCCAGCACCGGCTTTAGAATGAACGATGTCCACAGACAAGGTAGAGTATGTTACATGATTTCATGAAAGGATGATGTATTGCGACATCAGAAACGAAGGAAAACGAAATAATGACTATTGTAGCGCTTGACGTAAAGCAGTCGAATTTTGTAGTTCTTTTTGTGCACGGGTTCCTACCCGAACCCCGAAGTTACATAGTGCCAGTAAAAGCGATACAGACCCCGTCAGGCGATGGCAGAAGTGCCTTTCACCCTGTTACGACTTGATGAACCACTGATACGATTTTGGAAACATTATTTTAAGGTAAACAATGTTACATAGTGTTGCTTTAAAGCCTTATGTGGTATATTTAAATGGACTGTCTACCAGGAACATCACAGCTATTTATATGGGATGCATAAAAGGATATTTTTGCTGTCTGGTTTCTCAAAGGAACTGAAACTCAACATGCGCTGACCATGTTTATCTCCGAAAATATATTTTCTGACATCAGTCACATGTACACATTTTGCCCTAAGATCCCCTCAGTTTATGCAACGTCTTTATAGGGAGGATCCCAGTTAAATGAACACCTCATGGTATTGTGTTCTGCGGCCCAGATTCATGGCGTGCCACTCACACGCTGAACACCAGCTCAAAACTATTATCCTTGGGCTATAAACAACTCATTTAATTATTTGTGTGTCTCGTAAAATGTGTTTTTCACACAAATCATGTCAAACAAAATGTAAATCTGACATTTAACAAACAAATATACACTTATTTTTCCTAGTAATTTCTGATTGAATTCCCTTCCTTTTTTTCTTCTTCCCTGGCTTCAACCCACATCCGCCTGTTTTAAAATGTTCAGCCTTTCCACTATTCATTTTTGATGTTAGCGTGGCAAGTGGCTCCACTGTGACAAGAGAAATGATGGAGATCCCACTGAGTCTCACTATGGTGCCTCTCTCTAGCTCTGCTTCTCTCTAAATAATGAATGGGACAAAAAAACAGGCACATTTTTCAAGCGTATAGGAGACATGGGGGGATAATGGCAGCACATGTTGCGTGTTCAATGGCATGAAAGTATCCTCAGCTCGACCCGCTGCTCTCCCTCTCCACGCACTAACAACACCTTCTCTCCTCTCACCTGTCTCTGCTGTGCATCTTAGGCTGGGTCAAAAAACAAACTCCTCTGCAAGTATATATTGGCTTTGGTGTGTAAATGATACATTATGTATAAGTCAATAGCTGGTAACTTTATCAGGCATGAAAAGCATGCGGTTTAAATGGCAAGAATGAAGGTCTACTTTTACTTTAGTGGAACATTTGGCATCAGATGTTTATTGAGGATGTCTTGAGATTCTTTTCCATCCCGAACTCCATAATGCGACACATGTATGACACATGACCAATACGCGAGTTTAGATGTTTTTTTTTTATTGGAGGAAGTCTTTCACATAGAGACTTGTGAAAGTCTGAGTCATTCGCTGAGTTAAAGTTAAGTCTTAAATCCTTTATGGTAATAGGTTTCCTAGTTTTTATTCTGACATTTTTAAGGGGGATTTTCTTATCCATTGATTCATACATAAAATATCGTTAAAAGTTTTCTTATAAAAAAGAAGAAGAAACTATTGAAAGGATCATTAAATTGATCAAAAGTGACAGTAAAGACATTTGTAATTTATCGACACATTTTTATTTCAAATAAATTTTGATCTTTTGAACTTTCTATTCATCAAAGTATACACAAAGATAATTTGACGCTAAAGACCGCGAATAATGTCTGCTGAAAATTCAGCTTTGCCATCAGAAAAATGCAGGCTTGGTGAGCATAAGAGTCTAGACGTCTTTTAATAACATTACTAATGAAAAATAATGAAACTTTTGAATGCTGTATATCTATTTTTTAAATGTGTTTTACCTAAAATGCATTGCATCTATATAATAATAATTGCATCTAAAATGCATATTCATCTATATAATACAATATTTTTTACTCTCTAGTTCCAAAAAGGAACTGAATTTATTTAAATATAATTATATACATTTGATCTGAAAATACAATTTCATGGCTAGTAAAAGAAATATTAATTTCTCAACTCCCTCTGTTGGCATGTGCAAATTTGTATTACATATGTTTCTAAGTTATGTATAGATCATGGAGTGAGCTGAAATTTCCTTCTTTTAAAACCCAAAGCTTCATTGAAAAAGCCATTGCAAAAAAAGAAGTGTTCTTATTTCGTTTCCATAAGAACAATGGAAAACAACGCTCCGCCCCCATCACTTCCAGCTTGTTTGTCTCTGTGTGTGTTGGGCTGTAGATCAACATGCGGGCAAAGGTGATTCTTCCCAGCCACTGCCCTTCTTCTCCTTCCACGCGAGGAAGTGCGTGAAGGCGGAAGAGGATGGAGGGAATTGGGAGAACTCATCCAGGCGTCAAAAATTCACCCATGACTGCTGAAGGCCATCGTCTGCCCCCTCCCTGCCCCGAGTCCTATAGTCTACACCCCCCTCCCCAATTCCCCTGCCAACGGCCATCCTGCTGTCATGTAATGTGTTGGCACTGTGGGTCCAGATGAGAATCTCAGCATCGGCTCATGGTACAGTGAGCACCACAGGGGGTCTTTATCACCATAAAGCTGCAGTCACGAACCATCCTCTCACTCACAAACACACTCACTTGAAACATCATTTAGGGAAATAACATGATCAAGAAGTGTCCGAGACTATTTCATGGCTAAGAGATGAGAGAAGTAATTGACACTGGAACCAGTTGTTCTGGGTTCTGGAGTTTTAAAGGGATAGTTCACCGAATGTTTTTTTATTCTTTTATATTTACTCACTGTCATGACGTTTCAAATATGCCGTAACCACTGTTAACATTGAAGTGGAAAAGTCCCCCAATAATCAGTATATGAAAGAGATTTTCAACTAGTATAACAGAAAGTGTTTATGAAAAACATTGCCTACCTACCTTTAAACATTACATTTTTTTGTCTAACAGCTCGATAATGGCAAATATTATCTACAAAATGTAAACTACAATATATATATTTAAAAATGCTTGTGTCCCAAATTAACAATATCACAAAAAAAGGGTCTTAAATGCATAAGTTCAATTCATAACAGTTTTCTTTGTGTAGCGGTTTGAGGAAGTTTGGCAATTTGCCGAGGTATTGGGGGTTTGTTGCGTGCCTGTAACACTGACCCATTTCTGACACGGGATTTGAGGGGGGTAGATGAGAAGAGGGGAGGGGTGAGGAGAAAGAAAGATTAGGGGTCTGTTTTTAAAGACCATGCCACATAAACCGCGGTGTGCATGAGACGATAACCTCTGATGCTTGATGATGGCAGAAAGGTTCCAGTTAAATTAATGATGGCTCTTTCCTTGATAAGACCTCTGCTGTTATTTTCAGCCCCCCCGCTGTGTGTCATATGTTTAATTCATCTTGTGGCAATAAAATAGACATAAAAATAGGCTTTGAAATGACCTTAAGTGGGAAGTGTGTAATTTTCAGCTTTAAAATAAATCTATTTGTGTTAGTGTTTACAACAACATTTGGGATGACCTGCTTGTCTGAAGTCATTATTTTTGCAATTCTCTTTAGTGCTGATAATAGCACAGAAATTACACGCTTCACCTTTGATTTGACTTTAAAATGTCTCATAACCGCCCCAGTCAAATAAGTTTACTGAATCTAAAAGAGTGATTTTTTTTCTTCATTCATTGAAGGTTATGTAAAATGAACTTTTATATTTTTTTCTTTTGAGAAGGGATGTAGAAGCAGGGCCTTTCCTGTCTTGAAGTATCCATCCAGCTCGGTACAAGGTGTGTGTGTTAGCATGTGTGTGAGGAGGCCAGTGTGTTTGAGTGCTAAGTGGAAGTGTCAGTGCCAGGGGCCGAGGCCTCCCCGAGGGCCATCACTGTCACGGGAACACGTTCCTACTGGTGGCAGACATCGTCCCCTCAGGCCAGCATGTGCGTGTGTGTGTAAGCCTATGCATGCGTGCCTGTCTCTCAATGCGTGAGGGAGAGAGAGTGGGGGGATCAGGGCTTTCAGATTTCGTGCAAATGTCCACATTTCTCCGAGAGGCAGACGATTGCGTGTGTGTGTGTGTTTAGACAGTTAGGTAAGCAGGATCACAGACAGGCTTTAACTGAGACGGGGTCAGACTCATAGAGCTTGTATTTGTGTGTGTGTTGTGTGAAAAATCCAGCCATGATCCAAGACATTGCATATTGATTAAAGAAAAAGAGATTTAAAA
>CM070824.1:43476574-43491574 GCA_036326025.1 Chrosomus eos | reverse complement strand
CATAGACATAATAAATACATAGACGCCCTATTGGCTGCTGGAGTGTACGTCAAAGGCGCCGCCATATTGCGAAGGGCAACTTTCCAATACCTCTCTTTACGGGAATTGAGAAAAAATGCCTGTTTTCATGCGCTGCATGGGGCTGTACAAATCACCACACAATTGAAAACAGGTCTCGGGAAATTACCTTTCACAAACAAGACTGAAATTTTTTTCTGGTTGTATTTGGTCATTATATAATTAGTAATAGTAACGTACACCACGTACAAACCACTGAAATCGGTAGATAAATGTAAACGTTATTATTGTTTTTATCCAGGAAAACCGCAGCTCACCCGTTTACTTGCATTTGTTCACAGCGCAGTCTTGCCTCAGCAAAATGGCGGACACGATGGCGTATCGCAGCAACGTTCCAAAGCGGCCAATAGGACGTCTATGTATTTATTATGTCTATGGCTCTGATGCTCTGATGTAGATCGAATGCTTGGTCTTTTTTAAAATGTATTTAAAGGGGCCGCAAAGCAAAAAAGCATGTCGATCGTTATTTTTGCAGAAAATTTATCGAAAGAACTTAACAATTATAGTGACATGTTTGCTAACGAAATAAACCAATTAAAAGCCATTTGTGTGGTGTGGCTTTTGTGTTCATGGTTAAATGCTAATCTAATTTGCTAGCCTGGATGCCAGCCCGAACCCCGCCCACAACATTTTTTGGTCGGGAAGTTCGGTCTGGACTCGATCCATTGAGGAGTAATTATGATCAGCCAAAAAATGGTCGGACCAATCAAATTGCCAGGGCGGGCTTTATACGATGATGGACAGATAATCCATCCAATAACGTAATCATCACGTCCTCAAACGTATTTTTTCTTTCAAAAATGCTTTTCGTGTTTGCATGCAAGTAGACCTACTCCGCGAATGCTTAAGTTCTTTTTGCAACACCGGCAAAGATTGTTAACAGTCCTTATTTTTTTCATACTTTTTCCAGAGTTCTGTTTGATAACTATGCGTTGCTCAACATACGTCACTTACTGCGTTCCTCTGATTGGTTGTCGGTCTATCCAATTGAGTGCAGAGTTGTTGTTTTTCCTGGTTCGGTTAAGACACGCCTCATAATCAAAGCCCTATGGACCATTATCAGACTCATGTTCTGACCAGAATATGAGTATGACGAAGTCAGGCTACTAATTTGCATTCCCGCTGAAAAACAAGCGTTCTAGTGCGGAAATCTTGCCTATAAATAGTGTTGCGCACCTTCTTATCAAATTCACATGATCAACCTCTCCTCTATTTTGCTTGGGAACTAATGTGGGCGGTACCAAAGTTTACAGCCCTGCAATCCTCTCAAACGGAGCACTTCTACATTCCGATTGGTTGCCGCCGAACCGCGTCATAGCTCATTACCATAAAGTTGACCTGATTTCAACTCTCCTCGTCGCTCTCACCGTCCGTCCAAGACGCGCCGCCCTCGCCGCCGGTGTGAACGCACAGTTAGGCCTGTTGCACACATGCTGCATCTGCGGCTAATGAGATTCATTTTGGCATCCCAAAGTGTTATGTTTGGATTCTTTGTTTTGAGAGGTCAGTAAATCCCTGCTGATAAATCCAGCATGAATTCCATGTTGGTCCAGGCTGGTTATAGTACTGGTCTAGCTGATAAATCCAGCATAATCATGCTATTCTCAAGCCAAACTGAGCTGGTTGTAGCAGGTCCACCAGCACTGATGGACCCAGCATGCAAAACACACCGTATGCTGCTATTTTCAGCAGGGATGAATATTATACCCTGACTTGTTGAGGAGAACTGTGCTTTGAGCCTACGATTTTCACCCATGACACTCCAGAATCATAATGGGTACTTATCACTCACATTTTCTTTCTGAACGTGTAAAAATCCTGCATTTATCATCCCATTGCAGTAAGACTTTATGGCAAAGAGAAAGACTAAATCGTACACCAAATCCCATCGTCCCCTTAAAAGTGAAGTTAGATTCTATAACCTGTCAGTGCTGCAGAGGAACTATGATTTTTTACCACAGATTTTCTTCATGCTTCTCATGGAGCTCGTTTTCACACCGGCTGCAAAGTTTTAAGCACCCACAGCACAAAATATATGAATTCACTGATCTAGAAAATGTGAAACCCACTGCATTACATACATTCATTCTTTCACTTCATACAGCATCCGCCCACCTCTTACCCAGAGCGTTTACAGTTTGGATTTACACGTCATCCTACAAGTCGAACTAGTTAGTGAGTCAGATCATGACTTAAAAACTTTAATATATAGTCATCTGGTGCACATTCATATATATTGGTATGTCTGTTTGTAGACACATATAGAGCTTTTGTATATAGCTGTCGTTAAAAGGTTCTAGTACAACATTTGTGTGGATGGGAACCTTTTTGGATCAAAGACCTTACATTGTCCAAGACAGTATACAAATACCACTCATGTCTGGAGGCAATATATTAAAATAATAACATAAATAACATAATTATTATTATTTTTTAATTCCAGTAACTGAATGTTCTTCAGGTTTTACAGACTTAGTGACGAAAGAATTGACTTTTCCAGTATTTCCTGATTACTGGTTAAGCCTTTTTTATTTTTTACACACAAGAAGCAATTTTAACATAAAACAAAAGAAAACACTTAGTCAAAAATATATCTTGATTTGTTTAGCAGCATGTTGTGAGATAATTAACCAACATCAGAGAACCATGAATATGCGAACGTGTCGTTAAATTATTGAAATATTAGTTTAAAATCTTAAGGAGTGCTTTAAGTAAATATTTTGGGCTCACAAAAACGTTTGGGAACCCCTGTCTTACAGGACCTTAGCAGGCCGGGGACTCCGGGCCCCTGATGATGGGCTGTGTGTGTATGAATGCACTTGTTAGTGTTCATCTATTTGCGTATGTGTGAACAGTGCCTCGTGCTCTGAAGTCTTCAGCTCTGGTTACCCTCGTGAGTCACTGTGGGAAAGACGTGCATGTGTGCGTCCTCTCTCCCAGCTGACGCGAATGCCAGGCATAATTATACCGCCACAGCAATCAAAAATCAACCTCTCAACACCTACGCCTCCGTAGTGTAGCTCAGACAGAAATTCAGAGAATGAGGAGAGGTGTGATTGTGGATCCCATTTCTGCGCTCCCCCCGCTGTTGCTGATAATAATAGCAGGTTGGGTTGTTCGTGTGAGCTCACGAGAAAAACTGAACAGCGCAGCAGTCGTGCTTCTAGATCGGCCCCCACCGACTCATTCATATCCAGCACATTCCAGATCCGACACGACTGAGCGGCGGGCGTAAGAATGTGTGTTTGTTATGCGGTAGACTTCTGAAACGAGGACACAAAGTCCTCTGCTGCTCTGCTTTTGGGCTTTGTTTGTCCCGTGTAAATTCATGTTCTAGCTGATTTTCAAAATCAAGTCAAGC
The DNA here is from genome assembly GCA_036326025.1 of Chrosomus eos. Lineage (NCBI taxonomy): Eukaryota > Metazoa > Chordata > Actinopteri > Cypriniformes > Leuciscidae > Chrosomus > Chrosomus eos. The sequence continues at coordinate 43,488,135 of CM070824.1, read as the reverse complement.
TCTTTATTGTCATCCTAAATATAATATACAGTCGGCACACCACGCCTCCAAAAACATTCTTTGCAGACTCACACAAAGGTTACATTTCAAGCACAAAGGCTCTTCATCACACTGACCTTTGTGAAAGTCTGTTAATAAATTGCTATATTGTTGGAGCCGTGGTGTGCTGACTTGACACTTTTTCCTGTGCAAGTTATTTTTGGCCATGTACCCACTTTGAGCAATGTGCATGCTTTTGTTTTGTGCTTTTTTGTGTATATATGGCATGTTATAAAGAAATTAGATTATACAATTTAAATAGGAATATTAAGCAGCTGTTTTTAACATAAAGAAAAGTTTCTTGAGCAGCAAATCGTCTCAGGTTACTATTGTAACCATAGTTCCCTGAGAAACAGGGAACGAGACGATGCGTCAAACGACACGGTGGGAACGCCTCTTGCGTGATTGCGTCTGAAGCATCTATGCCAACTAGTCCAATGGAATGAGAGAATGAGCGTCACGGGCGGGTGACGTCATGAACCAGGAAAGGATAAGAGCACTTCCGCTGCTCGCCGGCATTTAGCTTCGACAGTGCCGAAGCAAGCCGATCGCAGGGACGCAGGAAGTATGGCAGGGGGACGCATCGTCTCGTTCCCTGTTTCTCAGGGAACTATGGTTACAATAGTAACCTGAGACGTTCCCTTTATCGAAAAAGGGAACTTCGAGATGCGTCAAACGACACGGTGGGAACGAGAATACCCAACCCGCCATAATTACAAGTAACTGAGTGTCAGTCTTTCTTTCTTGTTGATCTAAGCACTCAGCACCTGAGAACCTGGGGCAGCATCCAGGTCCAGACTGTAAAATCTCACGAATGTGAGCGGAGAGGACCAGCCCGCCGCATCACAAACATCTTGAAGAGATACCCCCTGCAATATGGCTTTAGAAGCCGCCATACTCCTGGTCGAGTGGGCTCGGACCACCAAAGGACAAGGCTGGCCCGAGTACTCGTATGCTAGTGAAATAGCCTCGACTATCCACTTACTGACTGTCTGTTTTGAAGCAGGAAGACCTTTTTTAGGTGATCCAAAGCAAATCAGTAATTGGTCGGACTTTCTGAATGAGGAAGTCCGATGTACATATGTGTCCAATGCTCGCACTGGACACAACAGGTGCAGTCTTTCCTGGTCCGCAGTTGCAAATGGAGGAGGACAGAAAGCCTGCAGCACAATAGGCCTCGGAGTCAAGGTTGGAACCTTAGGGACGTATCCCTGTTTTGGATATAGGAACGCCTTGACCATCCCCGGTGCAAATTCAAGGCAGGTGGGGGAGACCGAAAGAGCCTGAAGGTCGCCAACTCTCTTTAGGGACGAAATAGCTAGCAGAAAGATAGTCTTGAGAGTCAGGAACTTTTCTGAGACCGAATCTAAGGGCTCGAATGGGGCCCTAGACAGGCCTTCTAGAACTATAGTCAAGTCCCAAGCTGGCACCTTAGTGCGGATTGCAGGCCTCAGCCTCAAGGTGCCACGAAGGAAACGTGTAATCAGGGGGTCTCGACCCAAAGATATACCTCCCACCATAGTATGGTAAGCCGCAATGGCTGCCACGTAAACTTTTAGTGTGGAAGGACAAAGACCTGACACAAAGCGCTCCTGCAGGAACTCGAGTACTGTGTTGACAGAACAGTTAACTGGATCCCACTGGTGTCGGTGACACCATAAGGAGAAAACTCTCCATTTAAGCGCATACAGTTTCCTCGTAGCTGGAGCTCTGGAGCTTAAGATGGTCTCAGCAGCCTCAGCTGAAAGACCACTATCTATAAGTTGGGCCCCCTCAGAGGCCAAACCCAAAGATTCCATATCTCTGGCCGAGGGTGAAATATTGTGCCCCCGGCCTGAGACAGAAGGTCCCTCCTCAAAGGGATCTCCAATGGAGGCCCGTCTAGAAGAAGGATCAGGTCCGCAAACCAGATCCGACTTGGCCAGCGTGGTGCTACTAGCAATAGGCTTATTCCATACCGACGGACCCTCTCCAGAACTCCTGGGAGCAGAGCAACAGGGGGAAAGGCGTACAGACGTAGCCTCGGCCACGTCTGCACCATGGCATCCAGCCCCAGGGGGGCTGGGTGCGTCAGCGAATACCAGAGCGGACAGTGCGTCGTGTTCTGAGACGCGAACAGATCCACCTCTGCCTGACCATATGCCTCCCAGATTTTCTCCACCGCCTCGGGGTGGAGTCTCCAATCCCCTGGCCTCAGCTCCTGCCTCGACAGGATGTCTGCTCCTATATTCTGGTCCCCAGGAATATACACTGCCCTCAGGGAGAGTACCTTCCCCAGAGACCACAGAAGGATCTGGTGCGCCAGTTTGCAAAGCGGACGCGAGCGCAGACCCCCCTGGCGGTTCAGATAAGAGACCACAGATGTGTTGTCTGTTCGAACGAGCACATGATGGCCTCTTAGGTCCGGAAGGAAATGTCTCAACGCATTGAAGACAGCCATCATCTCCAGGCAATTTATGTGCCAAGAAAGATGATGGCTTTTCCACAGACCCTGAACCGAGCGGCCTTCCATTACCGCTCCCCAGCCGGTGAGAGAAGCATCTGTCGAGATCACTACTCGATGGCAAAGAGCTCCCAACACCGGACCCTGGGTTAAGAACCAGTGTTTTTTCCATATCTCTAAGGCACGAAGGCATCGCCGCGTAACCTTGATCATACGAAACGGGTTTCCCCTCGGGGAGAACCCTCTGGTTCTGAGCCACCACTGTAAAGGCCTCATGTACAGCAGGCCAAAAGGTATCACGTTGGACGCTGCTGCCAGTAGACCCAACAGTCTCTCGAACTGTTTTACAGTGCGTGACTGACCTAGCTTTAGCTCTTTGATGGCTGACAGGATAGCAGCTACACGTACGGGCGACAGGCTGGCCCTCATCGTCACTGAATCCCATACCACACCAAGGAAAGTGGTTCTCTGTACTGGAGAAAGTACACTCTTCTTGGCATTGAGCCTCAACCCCAACATTCGTATATGAGCGAGAACGACACCTCGGTGTCGAACCGCCAACTGTTCTGATTCCGCTAGAATCAGCCAGTCGTCGATATAATTCAAAATGCGTATGCCCTGAAGCCTGAGAGGGGCTAAAGCTGCATCCATGCATTTCGTGAATGTGCGGGGTGACAGAGCTAGGCCGAAAGGAAGAACCCGATACTGGTATTCTTTGCCCCCGAAAGAAAACCTTAGGAACTTCCTGTGCTGAGGGAGGATGGAGATATGGAAGTATGCATCCTTTAGATCTATCGTGACGAACCAGTCCTCGGATCTGATTTGGGTCACGATCTGTTTGATGGTCAACATCTTGAACTTGAGTTTCTGAACTGACCGATTCAACAGGCGAAGATCTAAAATGGGACGCAACCCCCCATCCTTCTTTGGAACAATGAAATAACGGCTGTAAAAACCCGATTCTCTGTCGGGAGAGTACACCTGTTCTATAGCTTCTTTTGCTAACAGGGCCTTTACTTCCTGTTCCAATACCAGAGCCTGCTCGGGACGCACCACTGTGGGCAGCACCCCGCTGTAACGAGGAGGACGAGAACCGAACTGGATTCTGTATCCTATCTCTACAATCTGCAGGACCCAAGGAGAAATATTCGGCAGAAGTTTCCACGCTGCCAGAAAATTTACTAAGGGAACCAGCCTCTCGAGGCTGGTCTCTGGTGTTACTGAGAGAGCCAAATCTGGAGCCTGAAACATAATGGCAGGAACTACCTGACCTGACTGCTCTAAAGCCCCCCTCAGAGGGCGCGAAACCGATGCTGTGCCGCAACACAGCATCATTGACTCGCTGGAGACCACTGCGCCCTGAAGCACCGGAGGTGGCAGGGTTGGCAGGAGGGCCTCGTGAGGACCCCGAAGTGGAACGGGCACCGTGTGATGAGGTGAACACCACTCCACTTCGGTCGGGGCTGTCCCCACAGGCCTGGTGCCTAAGCATCAGGACCTTTTTTTTTTTTGAGCCGAAGCCTTCTTCGCCTGAAGAACGGTCCTCAGATCCGGCTTAGGCTTAGTCGACTTCGGTTGAGAGGGTTGCGTCTGTCTCCAATATCTACGTGGAGGTGCACGAGACGCAACACTCTCTTTTTGTTGCACACGATATGATGAGCTATGCGGCTGGGGCTGCTCACGCCCAGCATCCCCAGGGGGCTGGACACGGCGAGGGATAAACTTTTTAAATACATCAGACTGTTTTTTAGTCTCCTGGAACCTTTCCACTGCAGCGTGGACTGCGTCACCGAAGAGACCAGAGGGTTCAAGAGGAGCGTCTAATAAAAAAGTTCGATCTTTATCTTTAATCTCAGAAAGATTCAACCATAAGTGCCTCTCAGTGGCTACCAAAGCTGCCATAGACCGCCCAATAGCTCTAGCGGTCTCTTTAGTAGCCCTAAGAGAAAGATCGGTAGCCCTACGAAGTTCTCGAACATCGTCATGACTAACACCCTCACTGTTATCCAAATCCCCCAGCAGGTCAGCCTGATAAGCCTGGAGCAGCGCCATAGTGTGTAAGCACGCTCCAGCTTGACCTGCCGCCGCATAAGCTTTGCCCACTAAACTAGATGTAGTTTTTAGCGGTCTAGTGGGCAAAACTGGGGCTCTCATAGTCGATGCTGGACCAGGCGCGAGATAACTCGCTAAATTTTGCTCAGCCTGGGGCATCGATTAATAACCATATTCTTTTAGCCCTCTAATTCTTGAATAAGTGGTGGTTTGAGGGCTAAAAACACGAGATGAATATGGTTTATTCCAAGATCTAGATATCTCACTATGTAAATCAGGGAAAAATGGGAGCCCTCGTGGTGGACATAATGTGGCTGAAGAGAGAAATCGCTCATCTAACTTGCTTTTAGGGCGAGTGTTTTTATTCTCAGATGGCCATTCAATATTTAACTTCTCTACAGCTCGTGACATGACATCCACCAGCTCATCATACGCCGGGGAAATAAATTGTGTGTCTCTTTCCCCCGTGTGTGCATTCTCACTTTCAACACTCATAACATCAACTTCCTCAGAAGAAGAACAATGCAGAAAGGGAGAGCTCTCTTCCCGGGCGGGAGAAACCGCAGAGCGTGCTTCCGACACCGGGAGAGGAGAGCTAGATCTCCCAGGAAGGGAAGGAGAAAAGGTCCGCGGACCCGTCTCGAACCCCTCTGCGAGATCTAACTGCGATCCCCAAGAATGCATTCTCCGCGTTGCCTCGGCAGACGCGGGTCCTGATCCTTGTGGATCGCGAGCCTGCCCACTCTGTTTATCAAAAAGTGACAGGCGGGATCTGAGCATGCGAAGCGGTAGCTTCTCACAATGCTGGCACTCAGCCCCCTCGAAGGCTGAGGCTGCATGCTCAAATCCCAAAAAAAACACAAAGCTCGTGTGTGTCCCCACCGTTAAATAACGCGGGCAGGGAGGAACACACTGCTTGTAAACTTGTTTCGCCATAACGTTTCCAACAATATTGAAACAGACAACAATAAATAGACAGAGACAGTTTGACACAGATCGCTTGCTGAGGCACAGAAGCTAAATGCCGGCGAGCAGCGGAAGTGCTCTTATCCTTTCCTGGTTCATGACGTCACCCGCCCGTGACGCTCATTCTCTCATTCCATTGGACTAGTTGGCATAGATGCTTCAGACGCAATCACGCAAGAGGCGTTCCCACCGTGTCGTTTGACGCATCTCGAAGTTCCCTTTTTCGATAAAGGGAACATCATATTATACTGATTTCTGAAGGAGATCATGTGACACTGAAGACTGGAGGAATAATGCTGAAAATTCAGCTTTGATCACAGGAATAATTCAATATAATAGAAAAGTAATTTAAATTGTAATATTTCACTATAACTTTTTTTTTTTAAAATAAAGTAGCCTTGGTGAGCATAAGGCCCCGTCCACACGGACACGGGTATTTTAAAACCGGGACTTTTTTAACGCGGTTCGTCCACACGAAAACGCACTGAAACCGAACATTTTTGAAAACCCCTGCTGAGGGTGAGTATTTTCAGAAACGCCGGTTACGTGTTGTCGTGTAGACAGTGAAACCGGGGTTTTCGCCTTGCGACGTCAGAGTGTGCGCCGTTATCCGCTGTGTTTGACGTCAGATTTGCGCCTACCGGAACCGGTAATAACTTTTTGTTAGGCTTCTGATTGGCCAACGTGGCTTTACGGTTAGGGTTATTTCGCCGCCTGCTGGCGTGGCATGCTCTTGACCGCGCTTGATAGCGGTGTTTTTGCGTTTTCGTGTGGACGGGATTTTTTAAAAAAACGCTGGAGGAAAAACTCCGGTTATAAAAATACCTGTGTCCGTGTGGACATGGCCTAAGAGACTTCTTTCAAAAACAATATATATATAAATTATGTCAGGAATCCTGAACGAGAGAGGGCCCAAACGCAGAGCTGAGTGAAGAATGTTTATTGACAGGACAGTAGACGAGGCACAAGGTAATGGAGTAGTGACAGGCCAAACATAAGTCAGGACACACACAATAGGAGAATTGGCTGGACGGGTTGAGACTGCAAAGGTGTGACGGCCAATGATATAGACAAGGCAGTGGCTCAGAGAACCAGAGGCTTGACAGTGGCTGATGAAACGATGCAGAGAAAAGCAAAAGAAATCAATTCTACAAAAAAAATGACAGGATCCAAAAACTAAAGGAAACAAAACTGCAAACTTGCAGGAAACTAGAGAGAAAAATAAGAACTAAAAATCTAGTGAGAAACAAAAAGGCTTGAGAGAACTGGAGCAAAAGACAGGAACTTGAAAAAACATGAATATCAAAAGATTGATCAAACAAGGACAAACTAAATCTAGCACTGACTGACAAGATCTGCAAGCAACATATGAACACACACAACAAACCTGCAAATACCGGAGGGAAAGAGGCACAGTATAAAGGGAACAGCACATGAGGATCAGGTGAAAACCATCAAGCAAATGAGGACTAAACCAGAGGAGCACACACACAAACAAGCCAAGACAACACAGACAAGGCTGCCAGCGCAGAACCCCGACAAATTAGTCAGCGTTTTCTACACAATCAAATATTTTAGAGCTTGATATAACAAGAAAAATATAAATTCATTATTAAAATTTCCATAACTTTTCTAGGTATAGAAATCACTCTTTTGAAAATATCCCTCGCATATCCAGATTTTCCAAGGCTGTGCATCCCTGGTGTCTATTGCCCCGTTTACACGAACGGAAGACGCAGATATTTCCCTGCGGTTTGGCCTCTCATTTACACGAAAACCCCGTTTTTATCACAAAAAAAGGATTATTTCTAAAAACTCCGGCCAAAGTGGAGATTTCTGATAACGCCGGTTATGTGTTGCCGTGTCGACTGGGAGAAACAAACGTGAGTGAGAACGGGTTCTCAAACGTCACATTATGCGCCAGAAAATGCTTAACGTCATGTGAGTGCCCAGTTTGGCCTATTATATATGTATATATGTAGGCCTATGTGTATATATATATATTATGGATTTTAAGTATTTTTCCAATAATAACCACAATACTGTAATACAGAACCAAGCTTATTTAAAATAGCTTTTATTTATTGCTACTAACTGTTGTTCAGCTGTTATTGTTACACACCACAGGTGTCATGAAGGTCACATGACCTTTAATTTGACAAGTTGTGTGAGTGAACACTAAAAACCAGGGCTGCGTTCAGCTCCAACAAAACGTTGCAGAACGTTTTTTAAACAGAAACGGTGACGCGTTGAACGCACTGTTGTGATGACGCAAGAGTTGCAACTACGGCAGCTGAGAAGGCTTTTTGTGTTCTTTGTGAAAAATTTTCGGAGCCTGATGAAGTCGGTATAAATAGGATGTTACAGTTACTGCACTTGCCGCCCAGAACACAAGAGAACATCCCAATCGAGGAAACTGAAATGGAAGCACATCTTACCTAATAAAGACTAAAACATCTATTTAGCCTCACATACTGACTTTATTTGTTGTTCATACTGTTTTATTAATGCCCTGTATTTTCTTTCTCATTTTTAGGAAAAGCACTTTACATGCATTGTTTATTTCTATACCAAATGTCATACACTTGCAATGAAGCTAAAAATATAAACAACTACATCATTATGTTGATATCCTATATTTTTACAATAATACTTACGACAAACATGTCTTCTAATATCCTCAGTTGTTGCGTATCGAACACATTTGTAAATTACTTCCATTGTGCGAGTTCACTTTAATACAACATGCTTTATATACATGTTGCTGCTGATCTGACTGCAGTTCTGACACACACACCAAACAAGAGAAAACGCATCTCAAACCCCGTTGCACACACACCGGTGCACGCCGCTTCCAGGAAACATGACGTTCAACCCGGAAACCGTAGCAAAACGTTGCGCACCGTTGTGATCTTGAACGTGCCCCAGGCTCACTCACAGATGATCATTTCAAATAATAATAAAAAAGTTAATTTAGATTCTGATGTGATTAAAAGTGGTGATTAGCAGATTAGACAGATTAGCACATCTGATGCAAGAATCACAACCTTTGAAAGAACGGATGCTTTGCATACTATTTGATCTCGTGTTTCATAATATTTGTTCCGTTTCACTTTTGCACTCATTATTACGATCTTTTTTCTCAGGAGCACTTCTTTCTCTTGTTGCTCTGTGTGCATTTTGAAAGATTGCCTCCATTTTCCTACACCTAAAACTTACTCACACATTTTAACAGTTCAAATCACGCATCACTGTGTGAAAAAGAATTGGGTCACGGCTTAATACGCTGTTTGACAACAGCTCTAGTTGAGACTTTCGCTTTGACTCAGACAGTTTTTCGACCTGCTAGTGAACCCTCTGAGGTGACGCAAAGCAAAAGTCTTTGCTAGAGAAAGGAAGAGGCAGATGTGAGATGGCAGTAAATGGATCGTGGGAGAGACAGCATGTGGTAGATGTAGATAGTTCAGTGGGCAACAACATCCGGGAGAGAGCTGTGAGAATGGCACAGACTGTGAATAAAGGCATTGGCTATGGGCTTAATGAAGTCGAATAGAGAACTTTCAACCAAACAAAGAGAGGTGTGAGAATGACACAGACAGGTTGCTGAGAATCAAGCAATCAGCTTATTGAATAGACAGAATTGTGATGCAGGTTTTAGGGAACTTTCAACCAAACACAATCAAGTTAAAGGTGAAGTGCATCATTTTTACACCACTAAGCACATGGCGTTTTATATGTGTGTGTCTGCGTGCGTGCGGCTTTCGCAATGATATAAATTTATCGGGTCGAACAGCACTGTACTGGATTTGGTGGTTTTTCACTTCCTCATTGTGCCTCTCTGTATAGAGCTGAGAACTTGATATCTTGACACTTCTTGCACGCATGTTTACCAACTGCTTTGTGCCTGCGGTGAGCCTCTGATAGTCCTCTGTCACTGTGAGGGTTCATGTGTTTGCATCATCCAGAGATGCAGCTGCCATATATGCTCATGTACGTGTACAGCGTGAACAAAGACACGCTATTTGCGAGCGGTTGGCACGGGAAGTGGAAGAGGGCAGTATATAGGTGTGCTATTTTTCTCAGCATGCTTTTCTGTCCTGCAAACACACACTTAGACATTCTGCATACCGCCTGAAATGTGATGAAAATCGTGTTGAGTCGAGCCTGCGCTTATCTTGTCGTATCAAGGTGTGAACTTGCTTTATATGGCCGTACTTTATTTATATGCTAATGCGTGGTGATGGAAAAGACTTTTGTTTTTGTGAAATTATGTCTGACAGCTGTAATTAGGTTTGAGATATGAATGTTGAAAGGGCCGAGCCGTGCTTAGCTTTGTTCTCACCTTGACTAATAGAGATGGACAGGCCAGCTGTGGTACCTGCTCTTCAAAAAAACATATTCAGATATCTTGTCTATTCTAATATTATTATTGTTAAAAGATTCATTTTTAACCTCACATGCTTTGTATGTGGTCGCCAAGCCAGTGAGCGGTGGAGCAGTTCCTGTTTTCTCTCTGCGTGAGTTCAGACAGAGGTCACACAACGGCTTCTTTCATTATTGATAAGTGGTTCCCTTAGTCGTGTGAGTGTGTGAATTTAAATGCCCCCCTGCGTCTCCCTGTAGGGCTTCAGTAAGACCCCATCAGTGTCATAGCATCAGTGGAGCTCTAAACAATGTTAAACCCTGACTCATCAGTATCCATGTCAGATTTGCATGTCACGGGCAGGGTCAAAAGATCAACTGATGCATGATGGGATTGGAGTTATAGATAGGCTTACAGAATAGATTCATCTAGTTCAGGTCTAGTGCACTACAGGGGATCCGGCAGGTTTAAAAGGGAAGTGTGGAGAATGTAAATCTGACACTCTGGGCTGTTTGTGATGGTGTTCTTGATTTGTCAAAAAAAGAGGCTCTGAATGAGTTAATGAAGGGATTAGAGATTCAAATCAGGCCTGTGTCATGCCACTTCATCAGGAAACGGCCCCAAACGCTTTCCTTTGATGATTTTAGTTGCAGCTTATAAGCAAATCATCTGTTAGAAATAATTTTTAGTGGTTCTTGTTGTGATTATGAAAATGACACTCCCTAATAATTACTCTGTAACACATAAGCACGGCGGAGTGTGTTCCTCTCAGTGCTGGAGGTTTGACAAACTCCAAACAAATACAGAGACATTCTGACCTTCATTTTTCAATTCAAATTTTAAGTCAAATTGTCATGCTGATATTAATATAATTTGTATTGACGTTAGAAACAAATGCAAAATAGAAGAATTTTCACTTGTGGTCTTTTGGACCCCATTGTGCATTTACACACAACACTAGAAATCAACATAAAGCACATTTGGGTTGAATTAGTTGAAATAGAAAGAAAGAATCCTGATGAAGGGATGTTAGATGTTAGATTACATGCTTGTCCTGCTGTTACTGAGAGCAACCAAGCAAACAGAGAACTGAGTCAGCGCCAATCATGCTAATACACCCGCTCGCTCACACACTCAGACTCACTCACTCCGCTCGCACGCTCCGCCTCACTCACTCACTCACTCACTCACTCACTCACTCACTCACTCACTCACTCACTCACTCACTCACTCACTCACTCACTCACTCACTCACTCACTCGCTCCACTCGCTCACTTGCTCACTCACTAGCTCACTCACTCACTCACTCACTCATTCACTCACTCACTCACTCACTCACTCACTCACTCACTCACTCACTCACTCACTCACTCACTCACTCACTCACTTAATCACTATCACTCACTCACTCACTCACTCACTCACTCACTCACTCACTCACTCACTCACTCACTCACTCACTCACTCACTCACTCACTCACTCACTCTCACACTTACTCACTCACTCACTCGCCTGCTCGCTTGCTCACTCACCCACTCACTCACTCACTCACTCACTCACTCACTCACTCACTCACTCACTCATCACTCACTCACTCACTCACTCACTCACTCACTCACTCACTCACTCACTCACTCACTCACTCATTCACTCACTACTCACTCACTCACTCACATACCTCACTCACTCACTCACT
>CM070824.1:43439074-43471574 GCA_036326025.1 Chrosomus eos | reverse complement strand
TAGCACTGATTATAATCAAGGAAATACTTTCGGATGGGAAGGACAGGCTCTTTCTCTGTTTTACACAGGCACTATTGCCATTTTGAAATTTGCGTGCTACTTCTATTCTTGTTTTCACATCACCGCTTCATTTGCTCATCAGCGCCGAGTAATAAAATTATTCAGACCGTACATGTCAGTTCAGTTAATTAGGATAGGTTTTGTTTGTCTTTGCGATGATTAAAGCGTACTTGCATTACATTTCCAAAGCTGTGAGAGTGCACAGTCCACATATCTGCTTCTCAGTAGCCTGGCTCTTTCAGTAAGACAGTGATTTAGACGGCTGCTCTTTGAACTCCTCCACTGATCGGGAATGTGACCATGAGTCACGTCTCTGTTCTGTGTTCATTACTCTAATGCTCCCCAGCTTCACACTGCTGATCAAAACCTCACGTTCAAGCGCTCACTGGCTCTTCCTGCATGCCGAAACAAGCGGGAACGCCGCATTGGCATGATGCTGTATTGTACTAGGTAATAGTAGTTGCATAATTGATTTGGTGTTAGATGGTGGGATGATGTTGCTTCTGTTGATCACAATGACTGGGAAGAGATGGTTGGATGTGTGTTGGCAGAATAGACTAGAAAGCGTACAAAGACGAAGAATGCAAGGAAATTGTTTTTTAATTCAATAATCCAAAGGATACAGGGCAAAAAGAGGGGGTAACAGATTCACTTAACAAAGATGTGACCGGACGAAGACAAAACAGGGAGTATAGCCTATATGCACAGACAAATGAGGGAGTTAACGAATAACAGGTGAACACAATCATTAATCAAACAAACACACTAAGAAATTAGAGGGCAAACAGGAACAGAACTAAAACACAAAGAACCTAAGACTAAACAGAACATATATGTGACTCCTACTATCTCCATCAAAAGATTGAGTACAAAGTATAGGGCAATTATACTTTCCTATCAATATTAGTCAAATACTTATACAAATATACTTAGTTTATTCCTGAGAAGTACATAAAATGTTGATTCAGTACTTTCATATTTTTAGTTTAAAGAAGTATACTAATGGCACTCTTGAATTAACTTCCTTTTTGTAAGGGTCTAGGGAAGGTAATTCTTTTATGCATCAGATTGCAAAAATTTTAATTTAATGATAAAAATAGTTTAACTAACTCTTTTCCCGCCATTGACGAAATTTTTCCGACTTTTTGGGCACTATTAAACATCTTCTGAAAGAGTAGAGAATCTACGGATCAAAACACATGTGTGGAAGAAACAGATACGAGCGATATCAAGCAGATGCATATGTAAAATAACTCGATTAAACAACATATAAATCAAATCTGCGTAATGTCACTGAATGAAATGTCGACTCAGGACGAGCTGCAGGACTGTGAAGCTTTGAGTGTGTTGATGGACTGGGTCGACTCCATCTGTGTTTTCATCATCGTTCTGAAAATTTGAAATTTGAATCCAGACTCGCTTTTGACAAAAACACGATTTTTTCCGCTTTCTGTTCAAAATGTTGCTTTTTTAAATGAAACTTACCCATTGATAAAATAAGAATGCATGAAGCTTGAATAAAATGTTTTTTTTTTAAAGCAGAGGATCTGTTCTTTCTTTATTGCATGTTTCAGATATTCATACAACAAAATATTCTGTGCGCCATGAAACTTCTGTGAAAATGATCAAAAATGCTGGCGGTGGCTGGCAACTTTTTTTTAAAAAGGCTGGTGGGGAAATAGTTAATTCAAATCAGACTATTTTAATGAATATTTGTAAGTTATGCATTTTTATGTTGTTAGCTTAGCAATATAACACCATCTCTACAGATTCGTCTGTGTGCTTCATATGAGGAGCTTGTGCCTATGAAGAGTGTTCAAAATCCTCACTTATGAGCAACAAGAAAGAAGCTCACTTGGTATTGGAATGAAGCCAGTGACATAAATGTCTATAAGTAGCATAAAATCATTATAGCCATTGTGATTCACCATTGCATGCACACTAATAAATGTGCGGAAGCACACGTGCACACAGCCTCCCAGTAAATCACACTTTAATAGAAAGAGCAGGTCGGTTCACCGCCTAGCTCACGCACAGCCAGTTGCTATCTGTTATCACGATTCTTTCAGCCTCCTACACGCACACGCACGCACTCACACACACACGCATGCATGCGCACGCATGCACACACGAACGCATACGCACGCACACACATACAGTCTTGTAGAGTCGTCTTTAGTCTGGAATTTGCAACCCATTATCACGACTCTTGGTGCACGCACGCACGCACGCACGCACGCACGCACGCACGCACGCACGCACACACACACACACACACACACACACACACACACACACACACACACACACACACACACACACACACACACACACACACACACACACACACACACACAGTCCTGTAAGAGTGTCTTTAGTCGGAATTTGTAGCCCATTTATCAGACTCTTGGTATACACACACACACACACACACACACACACACACACAACACACACACACACACACACACACACACACACACACACACACACACACACACCACACACACCACACACACACTGAAGGCAGCTGACGCTGTGCTCTAATTCTGATTGAGTAACGTGAGGTAATGAACCAGACATGGTGCACTATTGAACTGTGTCTCATTAAGCCTCGCTTTGAAACAACAGGACCCACATCTTCTACATTTACCCATGATGCAGCAGGACCGCTTGACAATGACATCAGTCTGCGCTAAAGCTTAATGTATGGATTTATGAAATAGTCTGTAAGCTGCTCATCTCTGCAAGCTTTCTAAATACCCATAAGCCCCGTTATTTACCTATGTGTATGGTGGGAATGTAAAACGGAAATAACAGAGACATCTGGAGATGAATATAATGTTTCGTGTTGCTCTCTCTCTCAATGCCCTTAAATAAGTGATGAAGATTCTGGAACAGGTCTCTCATGTCCTTACAAGACTGTAGCGTGTGTAATTTTACAGACAGTTCTGGGTACAGTGCATCCTGAAGCCATCTGTGGCTAGGCTATATATTTGAGCATGGATGGATGGTCTGACAGCAGAAGTGAGAACAGTGTATTCTCACTCTTGAGGGAAAAATGAAGATTCAAAAGAGCCTCGTCTTTCATTTCCTTTGTGTGGTTTTTGAAGTCCTTATTTCACAGTATGAGCAGAGACCGTATATCAAAGCTAAGAATGTTAATCTGGAAGCAGTTTTTGCCACTTATGCACTTTCAATTCCCATACACACACTATATATTGATCTGGCAATTTAACTTTATCCATAACAATAGAGTAAATCCATTAGGAGGACTTGGACTATGGAGTGGGTGTTTGTTTTTAGGTATTTTATTGGAGTTTTCATAAAACCTTGCTTGTTTGTTTGTGTGTGTGTGTGTGTGTGTGTGTGTGTGTGTGTGTGTGTGTGTGTGTGTGTGTGTGTGTGTGTGTGTGTGTGTGTGTGTGGAGAGAGAGAGAGAGAGCGAGAGAGGAGAGAGAGAGGAGAGAGTTAATTCCCTTCTATTATCATCCTTTTATGGTATCCTGTAATTAACCCATTCGTGATTTAAGATGTGTGTGTGCGTGTGTGTGTGTGTGTGTGTGTGTGTGTGTGGTGTGTGTGTGTGTGTGTGTGTGTGTGTGTGTGTGTGTGTGTGTGTGTGTGTGTGTGTGTGTGTGTGTGTGTTAGATATGTGTGTGTGTGTATGTGTGAAAATATAAAGAGACATACCTACCTTTCATAAGATTTTTAATCGTCACTAAGTCACTCATGCTCAACAAAGTTGCATTTATTTAATCAAACATACAGTAAAAACTATAGTATTGTGAAACGTTACAATTCAAAATAAACGTTTTCTATTTAAATGCGTTCTAATATGTAATTTTTCAAAAATGTAATGATGGAAAAGCTGAATTTTCAGCAGCCATTAGTTACTCCAGTCTTCAGTGTCACATGATCCTTCAGAAATCATTCTAATATGTTTATTTTACACTTTATTTTAGGTGTCATTGTTACAGTGTAATTATGCATTTAAGTACTGAGTAATATTAATTAACTACATGCACTTATTATTATATGTTTTGGGTAGGATTAGGGTTTTTGGATTGGTTGAGGGTTAGTTGCATGTAATTATGCATAATTACTGTTATTACTATGGCAAGTACATGTAACATATTTAACAAGGACAATGTAAAATAAAATGTTACCATTTATTATCAATGTTAAAAACAGTTGTGCTGCTTAATATTTTTGTGGAGATCAACCACAGTTGGTGTGTTGTGCTTTCAAGAACAGCACTGATATTTCATTTAAAACCAGAGAAGTTTGAAGGGCATTATCAATTTAATAATAATAAGAAAAATAAATGTCTCTAAAGCAAACTAGTTTCTTAACTATTTTCTATTGCTGTAGAGGGCTGTTAACTGAAATTAATTTTTCAAAATGTAATTCAACAGCTGCTGCACACCATACGCTGTCTAAAACACAACTATCCAAAGCGTGTGAACAAACACTAAGCTTTCTGAGTTCAGCTACTGACTCAAGGAGAACTGATCCATTGAAGTTTTTTAGATCTGCAGGCTTTCTGATTCTCACACACACACACACACACACACACACACACACACACACACACACACACACACACACACACACACACACACACACACACACACACACACACACACACACACACACACACACACACACACACACAACACACACACACACACACACCCCCATGACATCACACTGATATACGTATCAGCTAGTGCTTCAAGTTTGATAATCCCCCGTTCTAAAAAAATCTGCTGTTGCTATAGCCACCATTTCTATGTGAGATCCACAAAAGCCCATAATACTCTGCAGCCTGCATATATATATATATATTTATATATATGCCCTACAGAAGTCTGTGTTTCATTTAGTCGCACACACTCCACACACACTCCTGCTCTGTGGCTGGGCGCTCTCCTGCCATTGAACTTTTATTGAGGGAAAAAGAAAGGCTTTTTATATTTGGAAAATCAACAAGTAAAATGTTTCCACACAAGCAATATTGTTCCATACAATAAAAAAACTGCAACAATGTGCCATTGCTGTTTCTCTCTATCTCTCTGTGTTGTTTCCAGCACGAGGGCCCTTGACCTGCAGCTGTGTGTGGTCACGCGTGACACGGAGACAGAGCTGGAAAACCAGCGCTCGTGCCGTCTGCACCTCAGGTAAGGAAACCAGGGAACAATGGCGTAAGAGAGAGACAAAAGAACGAGAGCAGCTGATCGGGTCGTGCGAGTGTGTGAAGAGGGTTTGCTGTAGCCGCTTCAGCCACGGCACGACAGGAAGAGATGCAGATGGGAAACAACTGTGTGCGTGTGTGAGTACACTTGTGGGTGTTTGCAGGCACAAGTGTGAGAAAAAATACATAGTGAAAAGGGAAGGAGAACTAAAAAGAGAACAAGCGTACATTGATTTGAGCAGAATAGATTTCTTTGTAGTTGAATCATACTGGTATTATGTACGTGGAAAAAAAAGACATGCTTGACCATTGAGTTTCTTATTTTAGTCACATTGCTTACGTAAAGACGTATTAGAGTTCCTTAAAGGGATACTCCACCCAAAAATGAAAATTCTGTCATCATTTACTCGCCCTCAAGTTGTTGCAAACCTGTGTGAGTTTCTTTCTTCTGCTGAACACAAAGCAAGATATTTTGAAGAACGATTGGATCTTTGGCACCATTCACTTCCATCGTATTTTTTTTTCCTACTATGGAAGTCAATGGTGCCAAACAACTGTTTGGTTCCAATCGTTCTTCAAAATATCTTGCTTTGTGTTCAGCAGAAGAAAAAAAACTCATACAGGTTTGCAACAACTTGAGGGTGAGTAAATGATGTCAGAATTTTTGGATGGAGTATCCCTTTAAAGATATAATGTTCCAGCATGTGTGCTTGATCAATCACCAAAGAAGCATGGCAATATTATTCAGAAAAAGATTTTCTTGTCAAAATAATACAATTTTGTGTTGCAAAAATGAGTATACCCTCTTAAAAGTCACAAAAAAATACAACTAAATAAAACATTTCTGGTACAAATTAAAGATATTTTTTGATCCATAGGTAAGTATGTTGAATTGAAAATTTTAAATAAGTGTTATTTATTATTATATTTCTCAGCATCACCTCTGGAACATCACCATGCAACTCGTGTTTCACGTTTCATGACTCATCACTTCCCATATTCTGTCCCATTCATTCAGTCTTTGATGTGAGACACCAAGTTGTGTAAGTGCTCAAATATGGCTAATTTCCTGACTAATAAGTTGTGGTTAAGACAATTTTGCGCAGGAGTGTGTATATTTTTAGTTAGTTCGAGGCTTGTTCCTGCAGATATCTGCTGTTTGAGATGTAAACCGTTAATAATCGAGTGCTGTGAAGTGAAGCTGTCATGAACGACAGAGTCTCGGTTGACTGGCGGGTGATAATGCAGTCGTGAGCTCTCTGACAGGCTTTTTTTATCTTCTCCAACCGTCTATGTGGGCGGCACACAAAGCCCGTGATGGCGTCATGCTGAAAAAGTGCTCGTCTATGAAAGGTGTGTGTCAGGGGAATGTAAGCGAGTAAAGGAGTGTGTGGCAAACTTTTATCTGTGGTTAGTGTGCATCAGCTCAGTGCCTGGAGTTACTTGAAAAACCTTTTTCTAATTTGCTCTGAGTTTGCTCTCTTTGGCCCATTTTGAATTTGATTATTTCAGCTGATGTTTGACACCTGTGCAGATTTTTAGAAAACTCTTAGTTATCAGCTTTTAATATGCTGCCAAAACTATTACAATACAATTCAATTGAACTTTATTTCCAGACTCAAGGTCCATTAGAGGGAAAACATCAACCTTTGTTGTATTACATACAAAACATTTAAAATATACAATTATGCCAATCCTTTCTCATAGATGACTGGTATCACACACTTTGCCTAGGGTTTGACAACAGCATAATAATAGCATTTTGTGAATTATGCAGCTGACAATTACATCAAATTTCTCATTAAAGCCATAAATGTTTTCTTTTAAATAGGTGCTCTAAAAAGGTTTATCTTAACCTAATCCGAACACATATAAAAAATATTTACCAGCATATTAGCTTGGGCATATAACATGCAGCGCTGCCTATACATATCGCCATCATCACACATTTCATTATTAATGATATGCCCCAAATATTTCGTTTTAGTGCATACGTTTAGTACTTGCCCTGACAAATAAAAATCTGGAAAATTAAGGTCCTTATCCCCTTTTGTTCTTTATATCATGGCAAAACTCTTCTTTGAATTATATTGCACATCATATTTAATCCCATAATCAGAGCATACATTTAACAGCTGTTGAAAGCCAGCACTACTTGGAGAAAAAATGATCTCCAGATCGTCAGCATACATAAGATATTACAGAAAAGACAATTCTGAAAATAAACATAAGGTCAAATTAAAGGTGCAATGTTTAAATGAACACAGCAGCAGAATACAGTTGTCAGTCCTGTATTTGAGCTCTTAATACGGTTACGTTCACACAGTTCTCGCCCGAGATATGAGGGTTTTATATCTAAACACTGTTCACCACTTAAGCTGCTCCCGTCTGTTTAGTGTTCTACGTGCGACTAATGCTCTAATCTTCACCAGATATAAACACTGCTCTCGGTTAAAGGGTTAGTTAGTTCACCCAACATTTTAATTCTGTCATATTTTTTTACTCTCATGTCGTTCCAAACCCGCAAGACATTTGTACATCTTCAAAACACAAATTAAGATATTTTTGATGAAATCCGAGAGCTTTCTGTCCCTCCATTGACAGCAACATCATTGCAACTTTCAAGACCCAGAAAGGTAGTAAAGACATTGTTAAAATAGTCCATGTGACAACAGTGGTAGTTGCGCACAAAAGGTTCCTGTCGCTTCATAACATTACATTTGAACCACTGTAGTCACATAGACTATTTTAAAGGAATACTCTACTGGTTTTTCATATTAAACTTATGTTATTCCCTTAACTAAGACGAGTTGATACACACCTCTCTCGTCTCAGTGCGTGCACTAAATCGCTGTCTTGCGGCGAAACTTTGTTAGATCTTATCTCAGCCCTGTTCATTCAATACGGGCCAAGCAGCGAAGCGACCAAACACCTTCACGTTTTCCCTATTAAATACAGTTACTAGAGTAGTGTAACTCGACCAAGAACGGTAACACAAAATATAACGTTGCGCTTTTCTAAGCGTGTAAAATGGATAACTATATTGTATGGCAGAATACCATAGGAAGTGCTTGGGAGCATTTCGACTCGGCGCAGTAATATCATCTCTCGTGAAAAGTCCCGTTGAAATGAGAGGGAGGAGGAGAGGGAGCGGGGGAGAGTAGAGTATAAACCAGTAGAGTATGCCTTTAACGATGTCTTTACTACCTTTCTGGGTCTTGAAAGTTGCAATGACGTTGCTGTCAGGGTTCTGTCACTTCTGTCTTATTTCTTGGTTTGGTGACAGCTCTGACACTCCCAGTTTGTCATATGCGCGTGTTATAGTCCTGTCTGTTGAGAGCACATGGCTTGTCATGTGTTTTCTCGTGCCATGTGCTTTCCTGTCGATTGCCTAGCCCCTCCCATCTTGTCACCTGATTATTGATTCATTTGCCCCATCTGATTTCATTGTTACCCTCTTTTGTTTGCTTCCCTATTTATTCTCCCTGTATTTGCAGTACTGTGCTGGTTCGTCACTCTATGTATCCTCGTGTTTCTGGTTTTCCTGCCAAAGTCAAGTTTTGAGATCCCTGTCTTGGTTTCCCCCTCGGGGTAGTTTTGTTTTATTTTACCACATAATTAAAGATCCTTAATTTCCTGCACTTGAATCCTCGCTTCACTATTTCACTATTCTGTGACAGTTGCTGTCTATTGAGGGACAGAAAGCTCTCAGATTTCTTTAAAAAGATCTTAATTTGTGTTAGTGATAGGTCTTATGAGTTTGGAACAACATAAGAGTGATAAAATGACGACAGAATTTTTATTTTTTGGTGAACTAACCCTTTTAAGAAGATTTGACGGATGATCTAGTGCAGTGGTTCTCAACTCCAGTCCTTGGGACCCGCTGCTCTGCACATTTTGTATGTCTCCTTATTCAACACACAAGATTCAGATCTTTAGCTCATTAGGAGAGATTTCATGAACTGAACTGAGGCTACGTTTACACATAGCCGGGTATTTAGAGAAACGAATATTTTCCTCCCCTCCGTTTTCAATAATAACATCGTGCACACACCCGCATAAATACACTGCGAGCGCCATCATAACTATGCCAAACCGATGGGTGGCAGTGTAGGGAGAAGGATAAAGCCAATCAGAATCCTCAGAATCGACACGAGAGAGCCTAAAAACCCCGTTTCTCCCAGTTGACACGGCAACACATAACCGGCGTTTTCAGAAATCTCCACTTTGGCCGGAGTTTTTAGAAATAATCGTTTTCTGTGATAAAAACGGGGTTTTCGTGTAAACGAGAGTCCAAAACGCAGGGAAATATCTGCGTTTTCCCTTCGTGTAAACGGGGCCTAATTGTGTCAACTAGAAAGAGTGCAATGTTATAAAGTTACATGTATTGCAAAATTCGTACTACGCAGGCCATAGTCAATGTAAAGGGGGCGGCACTATTGATCTTGGGGGCGGCAGTGGTTCATGTAGGTTGTCTACAAACCGAAAGGTTGGTGGTTCAATCCCCGGTTCCACCTGACCAAGTGTCGAGGTGTCCATGAGCAAGACACCTAACCCCAGCTCCTCCCGACGAGCTGGATGGCGCCTTGCATGGCTGACACCGCCGTCGGTGTATGAATGAGTGAGTGAATGGGTGAATGTGAGGCAAAATGTAAAGCGATTTGGTGGCCATTGGGTCTGTGAAAGCGCTATATAAATGCAGTCCATTTACCATTTAAAGCATATTGTTGATGTTTCGTCCCTATTAGTGAATGTGCCATAACTGTTTATCCGCCGTCATCGGTGGCCCTGTTTACTAGCCTACGTGTTCACGGCAGGCTCCGCTGTGGAGGACGAGCTGTGGAGGGAGGGCTGTAGCGCAGCAGAGAGCAAGGGGGTGGGACTTGTAAGTTGTGCTTGTTCAAAATTTCAGGCTAAGTCAACGTTTTCTCAAAACTCCCTACTGCAGCTTTAATATTACATTTGATTTCTGTGGTCTTACACCCCATCAAAATGTATCCCTGGATGAACAAAATGTTCTATTCTGTGTTCCTGTGCTTTTAGGGATTGTAATGTTTCAAGATAGTTAAAGTGTTTCTCTCACTGTCCCGGTTGTGCAGGCCTTTATGGAGTCCCCCTGTAGTCAAAAATTTTATCCCTTAAAACTGATCACCAAAATGACATATTTAAATGTTATCCTTGAAAAAAAAAATCTTCACCTTAAAATAGCTCAAATGTAACTATTCACCTTTGCCTCATTTAGTATATGCTGTTCTATGAATATGCAAATGAGCCCCGCCTCCACTCACTCACTCAGAGATCCACTCGTTGATGATCACACGTTGATCTCATTGGTTACAATGTAGTTTGTGACGTCAGAAACACCAGCGATTTCAAAGCGTGTTTTTTGGTTCACTGCAGTTTTAAGGAGAAAATTCTTAGCATTGGTGTTGACATGAATTTGTGCATAGTTTGTCTTAAAGCATATTAAAAACACCACACAGACATATAAACAACATTAAAAGCTGGATTTTCACCACAGGGGGACTTTAACTCTGATGTGTTGCGTGCCAGTCAAACATCGGAAGAACGTCTCAGGTTACTATTGTAACCATAGTTCCCTGAGAAACAGGGAACGAGACGATGCGTCGAACGACACGGTGGGAACGCCTCTTGCGTGATTGCGTCTGAAGCATCTATGCCAACTAGTCCAATGGAATGAGAGAATGAGCGTCACGGGCGGGTGACGTCATGAACCAGGAAAGGATAAGAGCACTTCCGCTGCTCGCCGGCATTTAGCTTCGACAGTTGCCGAAGCAAGCCGATCGCAGGGACGCAGGAAGTATGGCAGGGGGACGCATCGTCTCGTTCCCTGTTTCTCAGGGAACTATGGTTACAATAGTAACCTGAGACGTTCCCTTTATCGAAAAAGGGAACTTCGAGATGCGTCGAACGACACGGTGGGAACGAGAATACCCAGCCCGCCATAATTACAAGTACCTGAGTGTCAGTCTTTCTTTCTTGTTGATCTAAGCACTCAGCACCTGAGAACCTGGGGCAGCATCCAGGTCTAGACTGTAAAATCTCACGAATGTGAGCGGAGAGGACCAGCCCGCCGCATCACAAACCTCTTGAAGAGATACCCCCTGCAATATGGCTTTAGAAGCCGCCATACTCCTGGTCGAGTGGGCTCGGACCACCAAAGGACAAGGCTGGCCCGAGTACTCGTATGCCAGTGAAATAGCCTCGACTATCCACTTACTGACTGTCTGTTTTGAAGCAGGAAGACCTTTCTTAGGTGATCCAAAGCAAATCAGTAATTGGTCGGACTTTCTGAATGAGGATGTCCGATGTACATATGTGTCCAATGCTCGCACTGGACACAACAAGTGCAGTCTTTCCTGGTCCGCAGTTGCAAATGGAGGAGGACAGAAAGCCTGCAGCACAATAGGCCTCGGAGTCAAGGTTGGAACCTTAGGGACGTAGCCCTGTTTTGGGTATAGGAACGCCTTGACCATCCCCGGTGCAAATTCAAGGCAGGTGGGGGAGACCGAAAGAGCCTGAAGGTCGCCAACTCTCTTAAGGGACGAAATAGCTAGCAGAAAGATAGTCTTGAAAGTCAGGAACTTTTCTGAGACCGAATCTAAGGGCTCGAATGGAGCCCTAGACAGGCCTTCTAGAACTATAGTCAAATCCCAAGCTGGCACCTTAGTGCGGATTGCAGGCCTCAGCCTCAGGGTGCCACGAAGGAAACGTGTAATCAGGGGTCTCGACCCAAAGATATACCTCCCACCATAGTATGGTAAGCCGCAATGGCTGCCACGTAAACTTTTAGTGTGGAAGGACAAAGACCTGACACAAAGCGCTCCTGCAGGAACTCGAGTACTGTGTTGACAGAACAGTTAACTGGATCCCACTGGTGTCGGTGACACCATAAGGAGAAAACTCTCCATTTAAGCGCATAAAGTTTCCTCGTAGCCGGAGCTCTGGAGCTTAGGATGGTCTCAGCAGCCTCAGCTGAAAGACCACTATCTATAAGTTGGACCCCCTCAGAGGCCAAACCCAAAGATTCCAAATGTCTGGCCGAGGGTGAAATATTGTGCCCCCGGCCTGAGACAGAAGGTCCCTCCTCAAAGGGATCTCCAATGGAGGCCCGTCTAGAAGAAGGATCAGGTCCGCAAACCAGATCCGACTTGGCCAGCGTGGTGCTACAAGCAGTAGGCTTATTCCATACCGACGGACCCTCTCCAGAACTCCTGGGAGCAGAGCAACAGGGGAAAGGCGTACAGACGTAGCCTCGGCCACGTCTGCACCATGGCATCCAGCCCCAGGGGGGCTGGGTGCGTCAGAGAATACCAGAGCGGACAGTGCGTCGTGTTCTGAGACGCGAACAGATCCACCTCTGCCTGACCATATGCCTCCCAGATTTTCTCCACCGCCTCGGGGTGGAGTCTCCAATCCCCTGGCCTCAGCTCCTGCCTCGACAGGATGTCTGCTCCTATATTCTGGTCCCCAGGAATATACACTGCCCTCAGGGAGAGTACCTTCCCCAGAGACCACAGAAGGATCTGGTGCGCCAGTTTGCAAAGCGGACGCGAGCGCAGACCCCCCTGGCGGTTCAGATAAGAGACCACAGATGTGTTGTCTGTTCGAACGAGCACATGATGGCCTCTTAGGTCCGGAAGGAAATGTCTCAACGCATTGAAGACAGCCATCATCTCCAGGCAATTTATGTGCCAAGAAAGATGATGGCTTTTCCACAGACCCTGAACCGAGCGGCCTTCCATTACCGCTCCCCAGCCGGTGAGAGAAGCATCTGTCGAGATCACTACTCGATGGCAAAGAGCTCCCAACACCGGACCCTGGGTTAAGAACCAGTGTTTTTTTCCATATCTCTAAGGCACGAAGGCATCGCCGCGAAACCTTGATCATACGAAACGGGTTTCCCCTCGGGGAGAACCCTCTGGTTCTGAGCCACCACTGTAAAGGCCTCATGTACAGCAGGCCAAAAGGTATCACGTTGGACGCTGCTGCCAGTAGACCCAACAGTCTCTCGAACTGTTTTACAGTGCGTGACTGACCTAGCTTTAGCTCTTTGATGGCTGACAGGATAGCAGCTACACGTACGGGCGACAGGCTGGCCCTCATCGTCACTGAATCCCATACCACACCGAGGAAAGTGGTTCTCTGTACTGGAGAAAGTACACTCTTCTTGGCATTGAGCCTCAACCCCAACATTCGTATATGAGCGAGAACGACACCTCGGTGTCGAACCGCCAACTGCTCTGATTCCGCTAGAATCAGCCAGTCGTCGATATAATTCAAAATGCGTATGCCCTGAAGCCTGAGAGGGGCTAAAGCTGCATCCATGCATTTTGTGAATGTGCGGGGTGACAGAGCTAGGCCGAAAGGAAGAACCCGATACTGGTATTCTTTGCCCCCGAAAGAAAACCTTAGGAACTTCCTGTGCTGAGGGAGGATGGAGATATGGAAGTATGCATCCTTTAGATCTATCGTGACGAACCAGTCCTCGGATCTGATTTGGGTCACGATGTGTTTGATGGTCAACATCTTGAACTTGAGTTTCTGAACTGACCGATTCAACAGGCGAAGATCTAAAATGGGACGCAACCCCCCATCCTTCTTTGGAACAATGAAATAGCGGCTGTAAAAACCCGATTCTCTGTCGGGAGAGTACACCTGTTCTATAGCTTCTTTTGCTAACAGGGCCTCTACTTCCTGTTCCAATACCAGAGCCTGCTCGGGACGCACCACTGTGGGCAGCACCCCGCTGTAACGAGGAGGACGAGAACCGAACTGGATTCTGTATCCTTTCTCTACAATCTGCAGGACCCAAGGAGAAATATTCGGCAGAAGTTTCCACGCTGCCAGAAAATTTACTAAGGGAACCAGCCTCTCGAGGCTGGTCTCTGGTGTTACTAAGAGAGCCAAATCAGGAGCCTGAAACATAACGGCAGGAACTACCTGACCTGACTGCTCTACAGCCCCCCTCAGAGGGCGTGAAACCGATGCTGTGCCGCAACACAGCATCATTGACTCGCTGGAGACCCCTGCGCCCTGAAGCACCGGAGGTGGCAGGGTTGGCAGGAGGGCCTCGTGAGGACCCCGAAGTGGAACGGGCACCGTGTGATGAGGTGAACACCACTCCACTTCGGTCGGGGCTGTCCCCACAGGCCTGGTGCCTAAGCATCAGGACCTTTTTTTTTTTTTTTTTGAGCCGAAGCCTTCTTCGCCTGAAGAACGGTCCTCAGATCCGGCTTAGGCTTAGTCGACTTCGGTTGAGAGGGTTGCGTCTGTCTCCAATATCTACGTGGAGGTGCACGAGACGCAACACTCTCTTTTTGTTGCACATGATATGATGAGCTATGCGGCTGGGGCTGCTCACGCCCAGCAGCCCCAGGGGGCTGGACACGGCGAGGGATAAACTTTTTAAATACATCAGACTGTTTTTTAGTCTCCTGGAACCTTTCCACTGCAGCGTGGACTGCGTCACCGAAGAGACCAGAGGGTTCAAGAGGAGCGTCTAATAAAAAAGTTCGATCTTTATCTTTAATCTCAGAAAGATTCAACCATAAGTGCCTCTCAGTGGCTACCAAAGCTGCCATAGACCGCCCAATAGCTCTAGCGGTCTCTTTAGTAGCCCTGAGAGAAAGATCAGTAGCCCTACGAAGTTCTCGAACATCGTCATGACTAACACCCTGACTGTTATCCAAATCCCCCAGCAGGTCAGCCTGATAAGCCTGGAGCAGCGCCATAGTGTGTAAACACGCTCCAGCTTGACCTGCCGCCGCATAAGCTTTGCCCACTAAATTAGATGTAGTTTTGAGCGGTCTAGTGGGCAAAACTGGGGCTCTCATAGTCGATGCAGAAAGGGAGAGCTCTCTTCCCGGGCGGGAGAAACCGCAGAGCGTGCTTCCGACACCGGGAGAGGAGAGCTAGATCTCCCAGGAAGGGAAGGAGAAAAGGTCCGCGGACCCGTCTCGAACCCCTCTGAGAGATCTAACTGCGATCCCCAAGAATGCATTCTCCGCGTTGCCTCGGCAGACGCGGGTCCTGATCCTTGTGGATCGCGAGCCTGCCCACTCTGCTTATCAAAGAGTGACAGGCGGGATCTGAGCATGCGAAGCGGTAGCTTCTCACAATGCTGGCACTCAGCCCCCTCGAAGGCTGAGGCTGCATGCTCAAATCCCAAACAAATCACACAAAGCTCGTGTGTGTCCCCACCCGTTAAATAACGCGGGCAGGGAGGAACACACTGCTTGTAAACTTGTTTCGCCATAACGTTTCCAACAATATTGTAACAGATAACAATAAATAGACAGAGACAGTTTGACACAGATCGCTTGCTGAGGCAACAGAAGCTAAATGCCGGCGAGCAGCGGAAGTGCTCTTATCCTTTCCTGGTTCATGACGTCACCCGCCCGTGACGCTCATTCTCTCATTCCATTGGACTAGTTGGCATAGATGCTTCAGACGCAATCACGCAAGAGGCGTTCCCACCGTGTCGTTCGACGCATCTCGAAGTTCCCTTTTTCGATAAAGGGAACTTTAAAATCATTCAGTTTTGACCCCATTTGCCAATGACATTTTATCAGCCAGTAATTGCTAAACAATTTGCACATGATATGTACAGCCTTGTCTTCTTAAAGACAAGTTTAACTTTGCTTTTAAGTTTGAGATTTTCCACAAATAATTAGTCTTTTTTAGAGCAACAAGAAATGTTTAAAAGTCTATAAAGAGCTCTCGAATGCCTCATAATCTCCTATTATTATTCTTTTTTTTATTGTTTCCAAGATCGTCCCGAGACGACAGTTCACCAAGAGCATCCTGAGTAGATTTTTTTTCGGTAAACTATAATTTTATATAGTCCATTTTATCTTATTGCTCCTCAATTGCCAGGCTTTTAAAGGGGGGGTGAAATACTCAGTTTCACTCAATCTCATGTTAATCTTGAGTACCTATAGAGTAGTATTGCATCCTTCATATCTCCAAAAAGTCTTTAGTTTTATTATATTTATAAAAGAAAAATAGGCTGTACCGAGTCTTTCCGGAAAAACCCGAGCGGGTGGAGGCGTGCCGTGTGGGCGGGAGTGCGCGAAGCTTTTGCGTGTGTTGTAAACAGACAGACTCGTGGTTTATGAGGACATGATTTAGTTTTACAATAAACAAACTGACACCTACAGTGGCCAGCTAAACAAATGTATTTAAACACACACCATACATCGCATGCTCCATCGATACATTAACTGTACGTGATCATGTTGTTTACTTGCTGTGCTTAGCTTACACGCCGATAGTTAACAACACACAGACATTTGAAGCAGTTTTACTCACCGCCTGCGGTTCCGTGAACCTTTATCGTTGGGACTGCTCCATCTTTAGGCGATCTGCAAATCGTCGAACTGTGCCTTGTTTGCCAACTATTAGCAGCTACCGTCGAAATGAAGGGAACAAACAAGAACACTTGCGCAACTCCGTTGCTGCTCTGGAAAAACAAAATCCATCCACAGGTCCCTTAACGCTGGGTTCTTTGGACATTTGTGCAGTGTTGTCTTGCCCTGGCAACCAAAAACACACTTTTTGGTGCCATTGTTTTGATTGCAGCGCAGCCGAGCCCAGCGCTCTGATGGACGCTCTCGTACGCTCTAGGCTACAGCTGCTGCGCGCGCGCCCTTCCGGGAGAAGTGCCTTAAGACCCGTATAAGGAAATTCCGCCCACTCTGACGTCACATACGCCTGTATTCGAAAAAAACTTTCCGAAACTTGTGACAAACCGGAAGGAGTATTTTTGGAACAGAAATACTCCATCAAACTTACAACTTAATTTTTGAAACTTTGTCCATGTTTACCATGGTAATCCAACTCTTTAACAGTGTAAAAAACTCACTATGCATGAAACAGCATTTCACCCCCCCTTTAAGCTCCAGTACATGTTTTCACTGTTTACTGAGCATACTTCACACTTCCCTGCTACCTAGAAACCTCGTAAAATCTTCCTTTTGAGATGTTATCTAACATATTTGCACATGGATGTCAAAGCAGAGCGTGATCCTTGCGTTGAACAGTGAGTTGAAGCTTTGACACTAGTCATGTGAAAAGACCGAATGCACTGTAATAACAATATGTACTACAGACATGAATGATACTTCAAATCATGTGACTCATTGAGAAGAGTTAATGAGTTTGCTTTTATTTTAATCAGACAAAAATGGGAATTATGTAATCGTTTATTCAGTAACTTTTTTTTGTCCTTACAGTGAAAGTAAATGTGTCCAATGATGTTTCTGACACTATTGATCTTTAATGTATGTTCAAAAACAAGAAAGCCATAGATATGTCATGACCTATTTCTCAAAGCATCAAGAAATTACAAAGTGCTCTTGTGTGGTCTTACATTGCACCCTATCAAAATGTATCCCTGGAAAAACAAATTGTTCTATTCTCTGTTCCCGTGCTGATAGGGCTAGTAATGTTTCATGATGGTTAAAGTGTTTCTCTCGGTCTCTCATTCTCTGTATTTCTTGCCGGTCCAGACTGTGGAGAACTTTATGGCGTGCAGCATTAATGTGTTGTGCGCCAGTCAAACATTAAAACACAGTACCGGTACTCAACTTTCAAATCACTCCTCTGATAAAAGAAAGCCGTAGAGCTTGACTGATGACAGGATTTTAGTTTTTGGGTAAACTATCCCTTTAAGGTTTTCATTCGGTGAATGATAAAATGGGTGAAACTTACATAGACACAAGGACCTAAAAGAAGGTCCAAACATACAGTAGGTTTGGGAGGAGCCTAATAATTCAGTCCTGTCAATCATCATTGCTAGCGTATATGCAGCAGTCATTGCACTGTCCCAATGCCTCCGGCGTCCCTCCACCTAACTCTCTCAGTAGCTATGTTTCCATCCACACGTTTTTATCCAAATTAAGTGATATCGAATGAAAAATGCCTTATGGAAACAGTAAAATTCGATTGAATTTCATGAATATCGTCTCAAATGAAATACGTTAGTGTTTTTTTTAGTACGATTTTATCTCGATGGATATACGGCTTATGCGATAAATGATGGAAACGTGATCAATTTTGTCTAGCAAAACTTTGCTCGCAAATGTTTGCTTGAATGTTGTGCAAAAATGAATGGAAGCACCTTAACATGTCTCAAATCAATTCGATATACCAATTTGATCGCAGAACAGCATGTGACGTCATTACGCACAGGTTTATATTCGCTTTAAAGCCGTTGGATGGAAACACACTTTCACCAGCTTTATTCACGAGTTTTTTAGCGAACTTCAGATAATTCGATTGACAAGTGGATGGAAACTTGGCTATTGTCTCATGCAGTACGGGCTTCGGGTTCGAGCCTCTGTTGAGGACAGAAAGCCAAGTTAAGAGTGGATGGGCAGGCATATTTCTTACTCGAAATGGTGAAATCAGTGTGGAATCATTAGACTTGAGCCTGTACGCAACCACCCAGAAACATGATAAAAACACTCAACTCTATAGCAGTGCTCTGGCAACCACCCACAACATTCTAGCAATATATGGTATTATAAATGAAATATTGATATCATAATATTACACACACAATACTATTATATAAGTAAACAAGTAACTGGCCGACACTCTAAGATGCGTGTGGGTTTATTGCACCTTAATGCTGGTTTCCACCCACCATAAAATGAGGTTAGTGGACATGACAGATGAGACACAACCCGCACCAGAATAAAGTGGGATTCTGTAAAAAAGAAAAGGTGTTAGAATCCCAGT
This sequence comes from Chrosomus eos, assembly GCA_036326025.1. Classification (NCBI taxonomy): domain Eukaryota; kingdom Metazoa; phylum Chordata; class Actinopteri; order Cypriniformes; family Leuciscidae; genus Chrosomus; species Chrosomus eos. The sequence goes on along the minus strand of CM070824.1, from coordinate 43,452,550 downwards.
CATTGTTCATTTTGTACACGTTTGTACAGTTAGGATTACAAACACTCTCTATATCTCTTTATATTATTTTTTTATTTAAAAGGGACACTGCATATTAATGGACATCTTAGCTTTTCAGCAATGTAAAGATGCCAGAATTAGCCCAAAGGCTATTTTACATCTATAGTCCCCCGTCAGGTCATTACAGTACAAATTAACACAGCTAAACATAAAAATTGAATGCGATACAACACAATTTAAAAGACGCCACCATTTTCAACAACATTATACAAGACACCACAGTTAGCAGACAGTGATTATATAATCTAAAGTGCTGTTTATGCAGTAAAGTGCCATTCTATGACTATTAATGTTCAGTAAAAAAAAAAATATATATATATATATATATATATATATATTTTTGCAGCTGTTTAGTCCCAGAGGGTGCTGCATATAGTACGACAGACACACACATATACACAAACACATACTTACACATACACAGTAAAGTGCTATGTACATGAGGTACATTTGAATTATGTTAAAGTGCTATTTAAAGCAGTAAAGTGCTGATATGGTATGGTATACATTCATATGCTTAAACAATACAATAGTGAACAAACCCATACACATAAAATACAACAAATACCATTAATGGTTACAAATTTGATGTGTTTTTAGCCATTGTTTCATTGTTCATTTAGTGTTTTCTCTTATTTTGGGTCAAAGTTAAAGACAAATCTGATTGATTGTGTTATTTTTTATCAAAATGTTAATAGATATGTACTGAAAATCTGATATTGTGGCAACCCTAGCATTATGGCGGCGGCTACTTGCATTGAAAATCTTTACTCATATTTTCATCAGAAAATATAAAAATGTAGTTGAAGAAGAAGTCTTTCCCTGAAGGTCGGTAAAATGAGCGCTGAAGTACGCTTCCTTTATTCTCTACTTCACAAAGATATGAAGTAGATTTCAGCTCATCTTTGAACTGCCTCAGTCATCAGAGCAAAGAGAAAATGAAATGGTGCGATTCTTAGATGTCTTTCCTCCTTAACCCCAAGCCGTAATGCTAGCGTCACTTTAAAAGCCCCTTTTCATGTCTGGTGTGTGTGCATATTACGTTTCTGGAGTGAAGTGTGCTGCACATATGGGGCTTGTGTGTGTGTAGTAGCGTGAGGTCTAGCAGTGCGTTCGGTCAGAAGGTTTATGTCCTGATTATAGACTACGCCCCAGCGCTTCACAGAAACACACGGAAGAATAAACGTTTGATCCGTGATCACCCCTAGGAAGGGGAAGAGCACCAGAATATGATAATGTTAATGATGGGAGGGGATTTATAAAGACCGTGCCATGATGAAGTTAAGGATCTGAAACTGGTCAGGCTGGGAATGCTGGGAAAGCTTAAGCAGCTGGCCAGACACACACACACACACACATACACACACACACACACACACACACACACACACACACACACACACACACACACACACACACACACACACACACACACACACACACACACAACACACACACACACACACACACACACACACACACACACACACACACACATCAAAAACAGACCATGTGCTGTCCAGACACACTCCAGAAACACTTCAAACCCTGAGAGCGCTACGAGAACTAAAGAGAGGAAAGGAATGGGGAACAAAGACAGAAAAAAGACTGAAAGAATGAAGGGTCAATCTGGATGGGTCAGTCGTTGCACTGCAGTTTAACTGACAGAGCCAGATGTGCTTGCAGGAAACACACAGCTGTCTATCAGGTTTATGATGAGGCTCTCCTGTCTTTTCTTCTGTCTGATCTAGTACGTTTCATCTCCTCTTCTTTTCTCGTCTCGTCGTTTCATCTCCTCTTTTTTCCTTTTCTCGTCTCGTCGTTTCATCTCCTCTTCTTTTCTTGTCTTGTACTTTCATCTCCTCTTCTTTCCTCGTCTCATCTTGCGTTTTATCTCCTCTTCTTTTCTCGTCTTGTCGTTTCATCTTCTCTTCTTTCCTTTTCTCGTCTCATCGTTTCATCTCCTCTTCTTTTCTCGTCTCATTGTTTCATCTCCTCTTCTTTCCTCGTCTCATTGTTTCATCTCCTCTTCTTTCCTCGTCTCATTGTTTCATCTCCTCTTCTTTCCTCGTCTCGTCGTTTCATTTCCTCTTCTTTCCTCGTCTCGTCGTTTCATCTCCTCTTCTTTCCTCGTCTCGTCGTTTCATCTCCTCTTCTTTCCATCGTCTCGTCGTTTCATCTCCTCTTTTTTCTCGTCTCTCGTTTCATTTCCTCTTCTTTTCTCGTCTCGTCGTTTCATCTCCTCTTTTTTTCTCGTCTCATCGTTTCATTTCCTCTTCTTTTCTCGTCTCGTCGTTTCATCTCCTCTTCTTTCCTCGTCATCAGTCGTTTCATTTCCTCTTCTTTTCCCTCTCGTCTCGTCGTTTCATCTCCTCTTCTTTCCTCGTCTCGTCGTTTCATCTCCTCTTCTTTCTCGTCTCGTCGTTTCATCTCCTCTTTTTTTCTCGTCTCGTCGTTTCATTTCCTCTTCTTTTCTCGTCTCGTCGTTTCATCTCCTCTTCTTTCCTCGTTCCGTCGTTTCATTTCCTCTTCTTTTCTCGTCTCGTCGTTTCATTTCCTCTTCTTTCTCGTCTCGTCGTTTCATCTCCTCTTCTTTCCTCGTCTCGTCGTTTCATTTCCTCTTCTTTCCTCGTCTCGTCGTTTCATCTCCTCTTCTTTCCATGTCTCGTCGTTTCATCTCCTCTTCTTTCCTCGTCTCGTCGTTTCATTCCTCTTCTTTCCTCGTCTCGTCGTTTCATTTCCTCTTCTTTCCTGTCTCGTCGTTTCATCTCCTCTTCTTTTCCTCGTCTCGTCGTTTCATCTCCTCTTCTTTTCTCGTCTCATCGTTTCATTTCCTCTTCTTTTCCTCGTCTCGTCGTTTCATCTCCTCTTCTTTCCTCTCTCGTCTCGTCGTTTCATTTCCTCTTCTTTTCTCGTCTCGTCGTTTCATCTCCTCTTCTTTCCTCGTCTCGTCGTTTCATCTCCTCTTCTTTCTCTCGTCTCGTCGTTTCATCTCCTCTTCTTTTCCTCGTTCTCGTCATTTCACTCTCTCCTCTTTCTTTCCTCGTCTCGTCGTTTCATCTTCCTCTTCTCTTTCCTCGTCTGCGTCGTTTCATTTCCTCTTCTTTCCTCGTCTCGTCGTTTTTTTCTTCCATCCCTCTTCTTCTTTCTCCTCTCTCGTCGTTTCTCATCTCCTCTTTCTTTTTTTTTCCTCTCTCGTCGTTCTCATTTCATCCTCTTTTTCTCGTCTCGTCTTCATCTCCGTTTTTCTCTCTCTCGTTTCTTCCTCTCTTTCCTTCCGTCTCGTCGTTTCATCTCCTCTTCTTTTCTCGTCTCGTCGTTTCATTCTCTCTCTCTTCCTTCTCGTCTTATTCTCTTTTTCTTTCTCGTCTCGTCGTTTCATTTCCTCTTCTTTTCCTCGTCTCGTCGTTTCATCTCCTCTTCTTTTCTCGTCTCATCTTTCATCTCCTCTTTTTTTCCTCGGTCTTCATGTCTCGTCTTTCATCTCCTCGTTCTTTCCTTTCTTTTCTCGTCTCATCGTTTCATCTCCTCTTCTTTTTCTCGTCTCAGTCGTTTCATCTTCATCGTTTCTTTCCTTTTTCCTCGTCTCATCGTTTCATCTCCTCTTCTTTTCTCGTCTCGTCGTTTCATCTCCTCTTCTTTTCTCGTCTCTCGTCATTTCATCTCCTCTTCTTTCCTTTTCTCGTCTCATCGTTTCATCTCCTCTTCTTCTTTCTCGTTTTCTCGTCTCCTCTCGTTCATCTCCTCTTCTTTTTCTCGTCGTTTCATTCCTCTTCTTTCTTCTCGCATTCATTCTCTTCTTTCCTTTTCTCGTCTCATCGTTTCATCTCCTCTCTTCTTTTCTCGTCTCATCGTTTTCATCTCCTCTTCTTTCTCTCGTCTCGTCATTTCATCTCATCTTCTTTCTTCTTCTCGTCTCGTTTCATCTCCTCTTCTTTTCTCGTCTCGTCATTTCATCTCCTCTTCTTCTTCTTTCATCCCCTCTTCTCGTCGTGTTTCATCCTCTTCTTCTCGTCTCGTATTCATCTCCTCTTCTTTCCTCTCGTCGTTCGTCTTCTTTCATCTCCTCTTCTTCTTTCTCGTCTCGTCGTTTTCATCTCCTCTTTTTCTTTTCTCCCTCTCTTCTCTCTCTTTCTTTTCTCATCTCCTGTTCTCGTTTCGTCTCCTTTTCTCATCTCCTCTCTCTCGTTTCATCTCCTCTTCTTTTCTCATCTCCTCTTCTCGTTTCGTCTCCTTTTCTCATCTCCTCTTCTCGTTTCGTCTCCTCTTCTTTTCTCATCTCCTCTTCTTTTCTCATCTCCTCTTCTCGTTTCATCTCCTCTTCTTTTCTCATCTCCTCTTCTTTTTCTCATCTCCTCTTCTTCGTTTTCGTCTCCTCTTCTTTTCTCATCTCCTCTTCTTTTCTCATCTCCTCTTCTCGTTTCGTCTCCTCTTCTATTCTCATCTCCTCTTCTTGTTTCATCTCCTCTTCTTTTCTCGTCTCGTTTTATCTCCTCTTCTTTTCTTTTCTTATATCCTCTTCTCATTTCACCTTCTCTTCTTTTTCGTCTCTGTCCTCTTAGCTTATCTCAGTTTTTTTATTTTCTCTTATTTTCTCATCTTTTCTCAGAACATCCTCTCCTATTCTTCCTTCTCTCTTTTCCTCTCCTTTCATTTCATCTCCTTTTCTATTATCCTGTCTTGTTTCATTTCTTCTTTATTTCTCATCTCTTCTCATGCCATCTCTTCTCATTCCATCTCTTTTTTTACATCTCATCCTTCTCTTATTTCATCCCAACTTGTCTTTTCTAATTTTGCCTTTTTACTGTAATTCTCTTTGTCTTCTAGTCTCCTCTACTTTGACAATAGCCATTTTTCATTGTTCCCTTGTTATGAAAAATTAATTCCCATGATTCTCTCCCACTGTGTCGCTCTCTTTCTTTTTCTGTCTCTTTTACTGTCTCTTTAACTGTCTGTCTCGATGTCTCGTCTCGTCTTCTAGTCTCGTCTTTTCTCGACTCGTCTTGTCTTTTCTCATCTCGTCTTCTTTTCTCCTCTCGTCTTTTCTTGTCTCGTCCCGTCTCTGTCATATTATCTCCTTTTTCTCTTATTTTCTAATCTTTTCTCATGACATCTCTTTTCCTTGCATCTTGTTTTTTCTTGCATCTCATCTTGTCTCCTCTCCTCTCTTATTTCTCCTTCTCTCTTTTCATCTCCTCTCATTTCATCCCCTCTTCTAGTACCCTGTCTTGTCTTGTTTCATTTCCTCTTTATTTCTCATCTCTTCTCATGCCATCTCTTTTTCTTACATCTCACCCTCTTTGATTTCATCCCATTGCGATTGATCATCTCCTCAACTCTTTTCATCTCCACTTCTAGTCTCCTATCTTCTTGTTTAGTGTAATTTCCTATTTTTTTCTTGTCTCATCTGCTTATCTCGTCTCATTCCCTCCCTACCTGTCTTTCACATTTTGCCTTTTTACTGTAATTCTCTTTTTGTCTTCTAGTCTCCTCTCCTTTGACAATAGCCATTTTTCATTGTTCCCTTGTTATAAATGTATTCCCATGATTCTCTCTTTCTCTGCCTCTTTTACTGTCTGTCTGTCTCCATGTCTCACCCTAACACTGCAATGTTTACCTGTTGCCATGACGGCTAGACAACTGGATGAGTGTGTGCTTGTGTATGTTTGTTTATGTGGTGACAGACTGGGGGGATGGATACTCATATGGTTGGTGTGTGGTCGAGGAAGAGCTTTCATACGTGTGTGTGTGTGTGTGTGTGTGTGTGTGTGTGTGTGTGTGTGTGTGTGTGTGTGTGTGTGTGTGTGTGTGTGTGTGTGTGTGTGTGTGTGTGTGTGTGTGTGTGGTGTGTGTGTGTGTGTGGAGTTGGCGTCCTGTTTATCCACATTGAGATTTCTGGCAGCTCCTATCTGCCGCCGTCTCATGATGATGATGTAATGCTGGTGGGAATGAGAGGGGTGTGTGATGTAGTGCAGCCGAACTGACACACTTCTTTAAATCTACAATCACCCGGTGCTGACACCCAGCCAGAAACTATAGGAGAGGCCAAAAAAACACACACTGTCCCATAGAAAATGAATGTATTTCTAAATGAAGGTTCAGCAGGAGCATGTTCATCTAATCCTGATCATCACAACACTAGCGCACACTGTATAAACAGCTGCTTACCAAATGTGTTTACCTTCAGCTCACTCAAGGATTATATGAAAATGTCAACTCATAACAAATGAGACATAGCTTAAAATGAACAGGAGTACAAATATCCCACCCACACATAAACTGTAAACTTTATTTATCTAGGCTTATGTCTGAATATCTAGAGTTTTGTGTTCAAAGACTTGACTTACAATTTGAATGGATCAAAACTGATACACACAGCATGTCAAGGATTCAGAATCAACAGTGATTTCAACATTGATTTGTTTTAATTGTGCTTGTTAATCAGATCTCAACTGAGAGCCGTTAATTGTTTTTCATGAATATCATTGAGATTGAATATTGAATGAATGTGCTCAGATTGGCAAAGATACAAAAGTGTGCAATAAAAAGTCACAGATTTTAATGTTCTTAAACGTCTTGATTTTTCTTGTTTCTTTGCTTCTGTTCTTGTCTGGTCTCTTCAAAATGAACTCAATTATTATTCACAGCAAAAAAAGTGAGCAGTGATATCGTGCTAGTGAATATCCCTATGCCTATGTCCACGCTGTTGAGCGGGTTTAGATGAATATGTAAAACATCGACAAATTGAGAAAACATTTATTAAGAAAGCATCTGATAGTGATGTGGTGATGTTTGTACCAGCTCTGAGATTCAGCGCTCCAGTGAGGATTATTTATATAGCACTTTATACAACAGATCTCGAAAGTTCACTGGCAAGCGGTTTCAAACTCCCAAACACTCGAAACAAACTTCGTTTTGGCCAGATTTTGTTCCAAATAATCTCACACCGCTTTGTTCTCTTTAAAGTGAACTAAAACGTTTCATCTCTTCTTTTCTCATCAGCATTTAATGATCCTTCATTACATTTCCTTCAACTTTTCTTGTCATCTTGTCTTGTCTTCTCCTCAAACAGAACTCAAATGTTTCATCTCGTCTTTTCTCATCTTTTCTCTTTTGTTCTCGTCGAACATTTGATGTAGTCTTTTTTCATGTCTCGCCTCTTCTCCTCTTTTCAAAATGAACACAAACATTTAATCTCTTTTCTTCTCTACTTGTCTTTTCTCTTTTTCTCTTCGATTGCCATTTTCCTGAGTCAGTATTGTTGTCTTGCACAAAAGCAGTGTAGTGAAGAAATGTAGTATTCTTCAGTATAAAATAATCTTTTGAGTAATCCTCATTGTGTGTGTGTGTGTGTGTGTGTGTGTGTGCGCGTGTGTGTCTGTGTGTCTGTGTGCGTGCGTGCGTGTGTATGTGTGTGTGTGTGTGTGTCTGTGTGCATGTGTCTGTGTGTGTGTGTGTGTGTGTGTGTGTGTGTGTGTGTGTGTGTGTGTGTGTGTGTCTGTGTGCGTGTGTGTGTGTGTGTGTGTGTTTGTGTGTATGCGTGTGTCTGTGTGTGCGTGTGTGTGTATGTGCATGTGTGTGTGCGCGTGCACGTGTGTGTGTGTGTGCGTGTTTGTGTGTGTATGTGTGCGTGTGTGTGAATGCGTGTGTCTGTGTGTGTGCGTGTGTCTGTCTGTGTGTGTGTGTGTGTGTGTGTGTGTGTGTGTGGTGTGTGTGTGTGTGTGTGTGTGTGTGTGTGTGTGTGTGTGTGTGTGTGTGTGTGTGTGTGTGTATCAGATCGAGGTTCACACAGCAGCAGAGGCGTCTCAGGGAGGCTCTGGTCCTGCTCCAGTCGTCTCGTGGGGAGATGACGACTGTTAAGAGCCAGTTAACTCACTTCCTGGAGACATGGGACAACAGCAAAGCACGGATACATCAGAGTTGCATCAGTGCTGACGCAGGTAATTAAACACACACACACACACACACACACACACACACACACACACACACACACACACACACACACACACACACACACACACACACACAAACACACACACACACACACACACACACACACACACAACAACCACATGTGTATGTCTGTGCATGTCTTTTACACACGTGTTCTGAGCAGATGCAGGCGGTCTCATGCCTCACAGAACACACACTCCTACACGCCAAGGGTGACAATCACAATATATCTTGTCATGGTCTGAAATTAGAATAGAACACACTCTCCCTCGGCCTGTGTGTGTGTGTTGGTGACTGTGAGATGTAGGGCACACTGTTCCTGCTGTGCGGAGATAATTGCAGTATAATGATAATAGAGGATGTGAGATTTAATATCAGAGAGCTGGAAGAGAGGAGTGTGTCAGTGGATGGCAGGGGCAGTGTGTGTCTCACAGTACTGTGTGTGATATTGGGAGTCTTGTGGGGCTGACATGTATTAAAGGCACACTATGTGGATCAAAATATCCAAAAACCACTAGAACAATCCTCCTTTATGACTGCCGCCTGCACACACACAACCTCCACGGACCGTTTTTAATGTTTTATCAGACAATAACTACTCAAGATTTTGCTTTAGTGCAATTTCCGGGACAATTAGGGCCGGATTCGGGATTCGAAACAACAGCTTAGATTTCGGGACGTCTGATCAGCCTAGGTGTACCTAATAAATTGGCCACTGAGTGTAGGTTATAAACATAAAAAAACATGAATATTCACACACAGAAATTAAAGCTCCAAAAAAGTTTATTGGATTTTTTTTTTAACAATTTAGATCTTCATCAGGCTAAATATTGCTTCTTCTTCTTCTAATTAATCAAATTATTCTGTACAGTTTTAATGTCAGTGTGTTTTTAAAACTTTTTTTTAATGGTAAAGCCTGAAAAACTTATAAAGGTACTGCCGTTGGGGAAGATTTATTTATTTATTTAGTTAATGCTTTCATTCAGCACTTTTGATCAAAAGAGACATGTATAATGTGAATGCATCGTAGGTTTCACAGAAATATAAAGCAGCACGAGTGTTTTTCAACATTGATAATAATCATAAATGTTTCTTGAGCATCAAATCATCATATTAGAGTGATTTCTGAAGGATCATGTGACACTGAAGACTGGAGTAATAATGCTGATGCTTTGATCACTGGAATAAATTGCATTTTACAATCGATTCACATAGAAACTGTAAATTGTAATAATATTTCACAATATTTACTGTTTTTGATCAAATAAAAAGCTTTGGTGAGCAGAAACAACTTTTGAACAGTAAAACACCCTCTCGAAGAAAACAGCTTAATTAAAGGAGCTTAACCCCTTAACTGTCACTTGCCCGTATACGGGCAATCTAAATTTACTTCACTATATTACTATTAAATCCTAATCTAGTCATGACAAACTATATATCGTTGGAAAGGTCTAAGTCTCCTAAATAGATATTTTAGCGTTGTTTTTTTCTTACAAATAACGAATGAACAGTAATATATGAATTTATGACAAGAGTGCGCCTCAAAAAATCGACGTCATTACAGGAGTTTCTGACCTTTGTCACAAAAAGTCGACGCACACACTTTTAATAATTGAAACTTTGGTTTTTAGTGCTAAAAGTTAATAATAAAACATAATCTAGTATTTGTCAATAAAAAAAGATAAAATTATATTTTAAAAAGTAAAGTAAGAAGTCCTCTAAAAAATATAATAAAAATATTATATATATATATAATTTTTTTATTATTATTATATCACATATTTTAGTAGTTATCATAAATTAGGTATCATTTGAAAGCTTACGGACTCAGAATTCATCCTGTGAAAACCGTTTTGAAATTGGACGTTGCGTTACCATAGAAATGGTATTTTTTTTATTAGGCCCCTCCCCTTTTGGGCATCATCTTTCATAATTTATTATCAAAACCTTTTCTAATCTTGACAAAACACATATTGTCAGAAAGGTCTGAGTCTCAAGGTTCCATATTTAGTGACAGAAGTGATATTTGGATATAAATTTATTAATTTGTTATGGCAGAATGCATACAATTAAATTCAATGGAATTCAATGGCACCCGGTGGCTATTTTTGGTATAACGCTTAAACAAAATCTCATGGGAACTTCAATTTTTGTAATATCAACTTTAAATTTGGAACACAACTTGGTTAGATATATAGCTTTCATTTTATAGCAATTTTATTGTAAAACATATTTTGTAAAATATTTATTTTATATTAAAAAAAATATATTAATAAAGTATATTTGATTTACTGTAAATTATAACTTCCATAACTTTTTCATATTTAATTTTTTAAAGTGCATTCACTTCAGTAATAATCTGCTGATTGTTTTCTTTAAAACAAGACCAAATTTAGGTCTATATTCCAAAGCATTCTTGAATTACAACCATTTAAGTTTGTATAGTGCATTTTAATGTAAATTATCAAAAGGGGGGTGACAGCTAAAGGGTTAATGAATTTCTTCACATGTAAAATAAGTAAATGTGTGTTTGGGGTTAAAGGTTACAGTCGGGGGAAGGGTTATTCTGATGTCTGATGCTGTGGTGGGACATGGACTGCCCTCAGGTGGTATGCCACATAATGGGACATTTATAATAATAATAATAAAAAATATTTTATTTTTTGTGTTCCATGTTTGATTTATAATATAAACTTTATATATTTTTAATATAGCTTAATATAGCTTACAAGACTCTTGTGTATACTAATGTATAATGTATATTCTTACTTCTGCCATGAACACGCAGTTTAGGAAAGTATAGAAAAATGAAAACAAAGTGTGGAAAAATATTTAGTTTCAAGACTATTGCCCCTATTCAGTTTTCCAAAATATAAATTAATTCATTTCTAAAAAAAATTTGTCATACATTCAGAATGTTTTCATGGCAAAAGTGTTTAATGATTGTCAAACACGACTGAATGAATTCAAGGTGCACTTTTAATTGCACAAAACTGTTTGGCTTTACCAAAATCTACAGATTCTACAGTTTGGAAATTTGTATTACTTTGAGAAAACCAATGAAGAAATATATATATATATATATATATATATATATATATATATATATATATATATATATATATATATATATATATATATATATATATATATATATATATATATATATATATATATATATTACAGGTGACTGTACTATATACCAAATATAATGCTAAAATAATGCTGTATGAACCATTTATATTAAATAATGTCTGAAAAAATCTACAGATTCTACTGTTTGGAAATTTGAGTCTGGAAAAGTATGGAATTTTGAAATGAAAAATATAGGAACCGTTTTCTGGATGCGAAAAATAATTATTTTCTTCAAACTGTGAGCTGCATGGCACAGCCACTCTGATCATTTCTATTCAGTGCACGAAAAAGAGGGAACAAAAAAGCCACAGTGAAAAATGAAAACAGTATTATTCTGTTGATTTTATGAAGGATTTCCTTCAGAATGGCTTGTTTGGAGTCTTGTGTCAATAATATAACCAGTCTGACAGAGCAGTGCAAGCTCAGATGTTTTTGTTAAAAATGTAGTATCAAAGCAAATCTTATATTAATGTGTTTTAATTAGACATTTAAATCATTCTGAGTGCTGTCAGTGGTCTCAGTTTTGGTGCAAGTACATTTTCAAATAATGAATACAATTCATAGCAATAAATACACCCCACGCCCCATATTCATAAATAATCTATTTTTATTGTAGATGTGCATGGAAACGAACTGCAACGTGTCACACGTAGGAATGTGTTGCCTGTTTGGATGCATGATGCTTCACTGCAGTTTGTTGATTAAAATGTAAGCAATCTAGTTTTGTTTAGTGTAATTCTAACCAGAGTGAGATTTTCTTCTGAAAAATACTTGATTTCGAGACTAGCGTGTTTGAGGAGTCGTGCGGATCTGCTGTGCAATGGGTTCCAGATTGGGCACGGTTGGTAGTAGTTAGTTAGTTATAGTTAGTTAGTTAGTTAGTTAGTTAGTAGTTAGTAGTTAGTTAGTGTAGTAGAGAGCATTCATGCAAATATGGTATATGTGTGTGAAAGCGTAAAGGTGCAATTAGGCCTGTCATGATCATAAGTTTTGTGCTGTGATAATTGTCTATTATATTGTCTTCTATATCTATATCTATCTATATATATATATATATACTATAATCATATATATATATATATAATATATATATATATATATATATATATATATATATATATATATATATATATATATATATATTATATATTGCTTGGAAACAAATTAAATTTGGCAAATTAAACACAAACATATCCTATGAGTTAATGCACAAAAAATGCACAGCCGTTTGCATTTGTACTCTGCATCGATGCGCTGTTGCATCTGTAATAACTTTTGAGGCTTATTTTATGGCATTTTTATTAGGCGTTTGATCAGTTAAAGGGCCGTAAAGATCAGCTACACTCACAGTGTGGATGAATCGTGTTCGTGTCGAAGACTCAGGCTCTATTGAAGAGAACTTATGCGACGCAGAAACTCTTACAAAGCAAAAACACTCCATTTTTACCCATTAATGAAATGCAAGCGATCTCACAGTTTGAAGCGCCTGTTCTCAATCTGTGCTGTCGTGAATAATTGAGCAGGGCGTCTTCTCATGAGGATATAGGCCCATATTATATTGTGAAAAATAATAATTATAAAGTTAAAATATTGTAAAGTCCACTTTACACTCAAACTGGAGCCCAAAAAACCCTGAATAATACAACATACAGTAGTCAACATTTGAAGTGGATCAAAAAAGTTCATCAAATTTGTCCTAATACAAGAACGAGTATTTATATTTATTCTGTTTTGTAGGATGTTTTTGTTGGTTTGACAATTACTAGTGAACGGAAAGTGGATATTGGACCTTTTTTGCTTGTGAAATTTCACCGACATGTTGCTAATGTGATGACGACACATTAAGAGAGAGAATAGTGTATAGTTACAGTTGTCACGTTCGGTTTTGGGTTTTGTTTTCACTCTCATGTTTCATGTCCTTTATTTTGTAATTTGGCTTAGTTTAGATTCCTGGTTTTGTCATGTGATTCCCTTCCCGTCATGTGATCATGTCATGTACTTCCTTAGTCTCTTGTCTTATTGGTTCATTGTTTTATTGTGTTCAGGTGTTTCTTGTTCATTGTCTCTGGTCTAGTATTGTCCGTGTAATCTCTGTTGGTGAGTTGTTTTCATGCTTTCATGCACCATGTCAAGTCAAGTCTTTTGACTCACTTTGGATTAAAGTAAATAAACTACACTTGGGTTCAGCTGCAGTTTGCCTTCAGTGGACTTATATTCCAATAGTGAGGGCAAAAGTGTCAGTGTTTTTCTGTTGACAGGCATGTTTGTGCATGTAATTATGCTAGAGATTGTTTGCATGTTTGAAGGCGTTTGTTCGTTTTATGC
>CM070824.1:43404074-43434074 GCA_036326025.1 Chrosomus eos | reverse complement strand
AATCAGAAAATTGCTGATGTTATCAGATTTTCAGGTGAGAGTTGTCCTAGACGTGGCGTGGCGTGGCGCTGAGCTGCGCGTTCGGTGTGCGACCAGCTTTACGCAGCACGTTTGAGCTTTAGCAGGAACCAATGAGGTTCATTCTCATGTTACGCAGCACGTTTGAGCTTTAGCAGGAACCAATGAGGTTCATTCTCATGTTACGCAGCACGTTTGAGCTTTAGCAGGAACCAATGAGGTTCATTCTCATGTTACGCCGCACGTTTGAGCTTTAGCAGGAACCAATGAGGTTCATTCTCATGTTACGCAGCACGTTTGAGCTTTAGCAGGAACCAATGAGGTTCATTCTCATGTTACGCAGCACGTTTGAGCTTTAGCAGGAACCAATGAGGTTCATTCTCATGTTACGCAGCACGTTTGAGCTTTAGCAGGAACCAATGAGGTTCATTCTCATGTTACGCAGCACGTTTGAGCTTTAGCAGGAACCAATGAGGTTCATTCTCATGTTACGCAGCACGTTTGAGCTTTAGCAGGAACCAATGAGGTTCATTCTCATGTTACGCCGCACGTTTGAGCTTTAGCAGGAACCAATGAGGTTCATTCTCATGTTACGCAGCACGTTTGAGCTTTAGCAGGAACCAATGAGGTTCATTCTCATGTTACGCCGCACGTTTGAGCTTTAGCAGGAACCAATGAGGTTCATTCTCATGTTACGCAGCACGTTTGAGCTTTAGCAGGAACCAATGAGGTTCATTCTCATGTTACGCAGCACGTTTGAGCTTTAGAAGGAACCAATGAGGTTCATTCTCATGTTACGCCGCACGTTTGAGCTTTAGCAGGAACCAATGAGGTTCATTCTCATGTTACGCAGCACGTTTGAGCTTTAGCAGGAACCAATGAGGTTCATTCTCATGTTACGCAGCACGTTTGAGCTTTAGAAGGAACCAATGAGGTTCATTCTCATGTTACGCAGCACGTTTGAGCTTTAGAAGGAACCAATGAGGTTCATTCTCATGTTACGCAGCACGTTTGAGTAAAAAAAACAGTATAGCTTCTCTTTGTTGGCTGATTAATGCCCTGACCCAAATATCCATGTTTCACAAAGATGCTCACACTTGGCAAGCCTGACGAGCTCCGCTGCAGACTTAACCCAACAGTCAAAGCACATTACATCACTAAAGTGTGGACTCAGAGGAAGGTCGCGAGGGCTTAGGCGGCCAGTTGAGACCGTCTTTATGCTGGATGTTGGGTGTTTTTGGTAGTTTGTCCACCTTTTGCAATTACTAGTGAAACATCTAAAGGGATAGTTCACCCAAAAATGAAGTTATGTCATCAGTTGTGGTAAACAGATTACAGAATTACGCAAAACAAACAAACAAAAAAAACATTTCTCAAAATGTCGTTCTTTTATGTTCCACAGAAGAAATGCATACAGGTTTGGAACGACACAAGAGCGAGTAAATGACGGCAGAACTTTCGTCCCTTTAACAGATTAGTAAAAAGTTAAATAAATAGTTTGAGTACTTTAAAGTAAACTAATTCCTTTCACTGCTGTTTCTTGCAGGTTCAGCTGATGTTTCTCCACACTGCTGCTGTTGTCTGTAGAGAATAGTGTACAAGCACCTGATATAAACGCCTCTCAGGCCCGTGAGGTGCACACGCCGTCTGCGGTGGTTTGTGCCACAGCGAATGACTCCAACAAGACTTAACTTGTGCTCGTGCTACACCCGTCATATACTACACCACTGACATTGAATCTTCAGATTAGTGCTTGATCAATGACCGGATCCGAGACTTTTACATTTGGTCTCAATCTCAGTTTACAGTATTTGGTTGCGATTTAGTGCTAGATAGCAACTCAAGTAACACTTTCTTAAAGTAAATAAAATACTTTCATTTTTAAAGTCGATATAGGTTTTATTCAGTAGTCTTTGGTACAGACTTGCCCTTACAGTTCACACAGCCTGGGAAAAGCAAAAGCAAGTTCAGACATTCACGCAGGGCTTTAGATTGCACCCCCTACACACAGACACACACAATGCAGTAGTATGCTAAAGAGTTTCATCCAAAGCGTTCATTGAACCCTAACACACGCTGGGTCAGCACTAGCAGCTGCTGTTCAGGTGCTTAGTCAGCTGAGACAGACAGGTAGGGTTTGTGTGTGTGTGTGTGTGTGTGTGTGGTGGTGTGTGTGTTGTGTGTGTGTGTGTGTGTGTGTGTGTGTGTGTGTGTGTGTGTGTGCGGGAACTAAATTCAACTGAGTTGATGGTAACACCCCATGACCCGTAGTGCATCAATCAGCAGACAGAGACTCGGCCTTTCTCTCTCTCTCTCTCTCTCTGTTCGGGTCTGTTTATGTGTGAGCTCTTCAGTGTCTGGGTTGCTGACATGAGTTACTGTGCCCGCTGTTGTTGTAAAAAGTTCTCTGGTATTTTCTCACCAATCAGAGAATTTCCTTTGTAGTTGTCTCTTGGTATGCCATGCACAAGCACTTGTTCATGTGCATGCGAACACCTCTGTTCATGTGTTTGGGATGAACTAGAGTGGTGGACACAGAAATGTTGATGATGGGTCCTGTCTCGACTTTTTGACTCTTTTAGAATCGCCTCTGAGCGCTTCAGAGTGGCTGTCTATGGGCATGCACAAACATGTGCTTAAAACAACCCTTAACGCTCGTTTTCAAAACTGTGAAACTCACCGAGTGGTTAGTGGTGTTCGTTGATGTTCCAAAACAAGTATAGCGTAGCGAAATACAGTTTCTGTCGTGTTTTATTTGCCATTTTGTAAAATCGCATTGATGTCTATTGGAGGACTCAGTGCTCGTTGATATTACTGCGCTACCGGAGATATATCGAGTGGAAGTTTATACACGGTTGTGAGGTATCTGAAAAAAATAGTTCCACTATAGCAAGTAACACGGATTGAAATCATACATTGCGCCAATATATTCGTTTTTAATCATCAACGAACACCACTAACCACTCGGTGAGTTGCACAGTTTTAAAAACGAACGCTAAGGGTTGTTTTAAGCACATGTTTGTGCATGCCCATAGACAGCCACTCTGAAGCGCTCAGAGGCGATCCTAAAAGAGTCAAAAAGTCGAGACAGGACCCATCGCCAACATTTCTGTATCCACCACTCTAGTTCATCCAAAACACACTAGAAAATAGACTCAAAGTGCTAAATACCGGAATTATCCTTTAAGTTATGAATTTGTATTGATTTTCTGTGTGCCACTTATCTTATTTTAGATGAATGGATATGTTATCTGAAATACAGGGGCTTTGAAACGCTTTGAAATTACACTCAAAATTACAGTAAAAATTAAACATTGAAATGTTATATCATTAAACATAACTCTTTCTATTGTACTACAGTATATAGTAAATTAATTTAAGCTGAATTTTCAGCATTATTACTCCAGTCTTCAGTGTCACATGATCCTTCAGAAATCATTCTAATATGATGATTTAGTGCTCAAGAAACATTTATGATTATCAATGCTGAAATTATTTGTGGTGCTTCATATTTCTGTGGAAACAGACATTTTCTTTTTTGGGGGGGATTCTTTGATGAAAATTTAAAAGAACAGCATTAATTGGAAATAGAAATCTTTTGTAACATTAGAAATCTCCTTAATTTCATTTTTGATTTATTCAAGGCACCTTTTCTGAATAATAACATGTTGTTTTCTGTTTTTATAATAACATGTTCTTTTCTGTTTTATTACTCTTTTTTTTTAAGTGTGGCCTACGTGTCCATACTTTTTGTCCCATGGTGTGTATGTCCTTCAGCCCTGCCCCAAATATTCTGAAACTCCCAGCATCCATTGAGACGGTCTGTTTACTGTGTCATTATACAGTCTGCTTTAGAGGGTGGGAACCGTGCTGACCGATCACCCTGCACATCACTGAACTCATTGTGTTTCCAGCAGGTCACATTAGTCTCTCAGGCATCCTGTTTTTAGCATTATGTTTTGCATTTGAATTAATCTCAGGAACACTTGTAGAACACAGCACTTGATGACAAACGATTGAAAAAGTTAGTTTACATCTGACCTGATAAGTCTGACCACTTTCACAATGCATGTATTTCCAGAGTGTGCTCGTCTGAGTCAGGAAGTGGATGGGTTGCAGGCGGAGCTGGCAGATTTGAGATTATATCTGGATACAGCAAGAGAACAGATGCTACAGTTGGAGAACCAGGTCCAGTCCCACAAACTACTGCAGAACCAAAACCAAGAAGCCCAGACTCTCATACAGGGTGTGTAAACTCAGTTTAAAGGTGAAGCGTGTCATTTTAGCGCCATTAGTGGCACCAAACAGAAGTGCAATTATAATAATACATTTAAAATGCTCGGGAGGTTTCACTTTCATTCTCTCTGTTATATCCATGTTTGTGGTGTGTTGTGTCTTGGACAGGTGTTTTGGAGTTGGAGTCTCACACCATTTCAGTATACAGATATGCTTATGGTGTGTTTCACTAGCTTTTTCAGTTCTTGTGTGTGTTTGTGTGGTGTTGAGTGTGTGTTTGTGTTAGACAGGTGTTTAACCCCCCTGCTTGTTTCTTTATGGAGCGTCTGAAACTCTCAGTGGTGCAGTTAACACTTTTCAAACGTTTCCCTTGTCAATAAGCCACCGGCCCCTAACCTCCATGAGCGGCAAACACAGCTTAAAGCTTAAAGACAGAAACATCACAAATGATTAACAAATTCAGCTGTTTCTCCTAGACAGCAATGAAAATACATGGAGACTTTTGTGTAAAGTTAAGATTTTTCAGAGAAAAAGACAGCAATAATCTAAAGTTTTGGATAGATGAAACAACACATTATAAGGTTTCATATAAGGCATTATGCATGCATTAAAAATACCATTATACTGCATTATAAATGCAGGATTCATCTGGTGTAATAACACCATAATGCATAATATTCATAATAATGCATTGTACTCTTAACCACAAATTTTAAATATTATAATATATTGTAACTATTGTTATGATTATTTATCATATGACATTATAAAGTTGTTTATAAGTCATTATACATGAGTTATAATGCATTAAGAATACCCTTATGGAGAAAGTGTTACCATCTTGGTAACATTATAAATGTCTTTACTGATTCTTTTGAATAATTGATTGGGTCCTTCCTTGCTAAACAAATTCATTAATTTCTTTTTCTAATTAATCATACTGATGCCAAACTTTTAAATGTTACTGTACTCTTAAATATATAACATATTATATATATATATATATATATATAATAATACAGCTCAGATAATTTGGCTTGGAAAGAATTTATATATATATTACACTCACCTAAAGGATTATTAGGAACACCTGTTTAATTTCTCATTAATGCAATTATCTAATCAACCAATCACATGGCAGTTGCTTCAATGCATTTAGGGGTGTGGTCCTGGTCACAATCTCACAATCTCCTGAACTCCAAACTGAATGTCAGAATGGGAAAGAAAGGTGATTTAAGCAATTTTGAGCGTGGCATGGTTGTTGGTGCCAGACGGGCCGGTCTGAGTATTTCACAATCTGCTCAGTTCCTGGGATTTTCATGCACAACCATTTCTAGGGTTTACAAAGAATTAATTGAAAAGGGAAAAACACCAGTATGCGGCAGTCCTGTGGGCGAAAAATGCCTTGTTGATGCTAGAGGTCAGAGGAGAATGGGCCGACTGATTCAAGCTGATAGAAAAGCAACTTTGACTGAAATAACCACTCGTTACAACCGAGGTATGCAGCAAAGCATTTATGAAGCCACAACACGCACAACCTTGAGGCGGATGGGCTACAACAGCAGAAGACCCCACGGGGTACCACTCATTCTCCACTACAACATAGGAAAAAGAGGCTACAATTTGCAAGAGTCACAAATGCAGTGAAGATGAAATGTTGCCTGGTCTGATGAGTCTCGATTTCTGTTGAGACATTCAGATGGTAGAGTCAGATTTTGGCGTAAACAGAATGAGAACATGGATCCATCATGCCTTGTTACCACTGTGCAGGCTGGTGGTGGTGGTGTAATGGTGTGGGGGATGTTTTCTTGGCACACTTTAGGTCCCTTAGTGCCAATTAGGCATCGTTTAAATGCCACGGCCTACCTGAGCATTGTTTCTGACCATGTCCATCCCTTTATGGCCACCATGTACCCATCCTCTGATGGCTACTTCCAGCAGGATAATGCACAATGTCACAAAGCTCCAATCATTTTAAATTGGTTTCTTGAACATGACAATGAGTTCACTGTACTAAAATGGCCCCCACAGTCACCAGATCTCAACCCAATAGAGCATCTTTGGGATGTGGTGGAACGGGAGTTTCGTGCCCTGGATGTGCATCCCACAAATCTCCATCAACTGCAAGATGCTATCCTATCAATATGGGCCAACATTTCTAAAGAATGCTTTCAGCACCTTGTTGAATCAATGCCACGTAGAATTAAGGCAGTTCTGAAGGCGAAAGGGGGTCAAACACAATATTAGTATGGTGTTCCTAATAATCCTTGAGGTGAGTGTATATATAAATATATAAGTTCTATCCAAGCCAAATGATTAATTATCAAAAATCAATTTTCAAGCTCTACACTCGTGTTGA
This sequence comes from Chrosomus eos, assembly GCA_036326025.1. Classification (NCBI taxonomy): domain Eukaryota; kingdom Metazoa; phylum Chordata; class Actinopteri; order Cypriniformes; family Leuciscidae; genus Chrosomus; species Chrosomus eos. The sequence goes on along the minus strand of CM070824.1, from coordinate 43,427,461 downwards.
ATGCTAAAATGTGTATCTTTTCATTTTTTTTCTTCTTTTTTATTTTAAGGAGACCTCTGAGAAAAACGAATACCTCCATTAAGTCTCCTGAACTATAAAAGAGCATAAAAATTGTCTTCTGAGAAGTACATATTGTCCTAGAATCATTATTGGAGCGGATAGATTTTCCCGTCCCATGCGAGACAAAAGAAAGATAAAAAGGGAACAAAACAAAGATTAGATGGTATACCTTGATCTTGACCGGTCGTGTTACGGTGACCAGAGAGCAATTATCTGTATGCTTGTAAAGAGTACCCCCCCCCCCCCCCCCTCGCCCCTCGGCACTTTTACCACATCGAGGAAATGTCACGCTGACACGGGCAACACAGTAGAGAGCACTTACACTAGAAAAAGCACGAAGTCACCGTAACCGCTCTCTGAGCCAGCCAGACAGCCAATTCACCAACAAACACAGAACAAAACAGCCCATTCCTCTGAATAAAAGCCCTCTGGATCGAGCGTGTAGCGAATCGACGCCTTTATTCACTTCTGGAATATATCCTGTTGTGATTTAGCAGATCACAAACAGTTTGAGAACAGCATGACCGCTTCCTCTGGCCTGTGGTTTCAGGTGTTTCTGGCCTTTAGAGATACAAACACGTTCGTTTCCTGTAATTTACTGTGGTTTTACACACCCTTTTCTCTATCTCTCTTTCTGCAGCTGCTGTTTTCACAGGGATGACGCAACAACCTAATTATTGTCTCTTCATTCGCTAAAGACAATGCTGTGGTGCTTTTCCTCAGGAGATGTGCTTCAGAATTAGACCAGCGTCTTACAGATAATTCCTCGCTTATCTCTGAAGTCTCTCAGCCTCTCTGGGGTATTTCTGTCCTGTGGTTTATGATGCTAATCATTATGAGAGTAGGAGGAGAGGTCAGGACGACTCGCTCTGGTCGCTGGCAGTGAAGGGCAGCGTCTCATTCAAACACCGCAGTACTCCTGACTCGCTGGCCGACATGTGTGGCCGTGTTCCTGATTCGTACATTGACACCTTTGCAAATGTCAATAATTCTTCATGCAAATCGGTTCATCTTATCTCTTGTGTGTCTGGTCTAATTTGTTTTCTGTGCATATAGGCACCTGAAAAGAGCCGTTTATCCATGCATTATTAATAACCGTTGACAGTCGTATGACCTCAGCTCTGGATGTAGTTAGAATAGCAATAAGAAAATCATAATCATAGTGTCATATTTACAGTAATACTGTATATTTGACTTAAATAGTATATTTGACAAAACAAACCATGTAATTATTGTTAGATTTTATTTGTCACAATCTGTGATGCACTTGAGTTGGTATTAGATTTATTCTGCCTGTAATGACTTCAGTGTGGTTAAAAATGAGGGGTTTTGAATCATACTTGTAATAAAAATCATACATTTATATCACTTTTATGACATTTATTTTAAAGAAATATAGCATGAGCAAGTTAAATTCCCACCTTCTTTACCAGTGGATCTTTCCAGTAATTTTGATCAGGATTTTTAAAAGTTATTTTAATTCTAATTGATTAATAATCATTCAGGCCATTTTGTGAACCAGTTTGACCAATTTATTGAAAATTAAAGAAAAGTCACTATGGCTCGCAAGCAAGTTTCATATTCCACCTTTTTTGACCAGTTCATTTCCATGATTTTTGATCTTTCTGGTCATATGGATAAGGATTTTTTTAAAGTTATTTTTATTCAAATCAATTTGTTAATCATTCAGGTCATTTTTTGAACAATTCTAATAGATTTATTGATAATGCCTCAAAAGAACAATTCACTCCAAATCTAACATCAACAAACTTGCAAGCAAGTTTAACTCCACATAAGCTCTATATGAACAATAGCTGGTAAAATATGTACAAAAATATCTATATAATTCACAATAGAAATGTCCATGATTTTTAAGCTCTTTCCATGACTCATGGAAGCTTTTTGTCCACGTCATTCTTCATACAGCCACTTAAAATCACCTTGAGGTGAATAAAAGTTGTGAACATGACTAAAAGTGCCATTCTTTCTGAGAAAAGTTCAAACATCATTTGTTAGCAGACTCCTCTTGGTTCTGTTATCTAATTAAATGACATAAATTTTAAGCGTAGCTTGGCCACTTTAAATACTAAAGCTATCATCAAGCTGAAGATTGGCTTGTATGGTTATATTTTGTGACTTCGATGTCAGTGACTCCAGTAGCACGACTCTAAATCTGTGGCTAGTCTGACTCCTACGCTTTCCTGTCATCCTTCCTCCCTCTTGTCTTTTAAAATGTCTCCTGTTTCAAACCCTTGGCCGTTTGTCCTCTGTCAGGATAATGGGAGCGGGTCGGACTCCTGAGCGCTGCATCGGATGTCAGCGAGCTGAGATGATGAATGAGAAAGCTTTCACTGGCCCGTGTTTGGGTGTAGAGTTATCCTCAATTATGGCTTCTGGCAACCGATAGGCTCAGATTATGCTTCAGTGCTTCATGAGAAATACAAAGCAGTGAGGGAGAGAGAGAGGGAGGAAAAAGAGAATTAGGTTTATTGGCAGAGGAGGAAGCGGATAAATGAGGAAAGAAACCCAGATGAACATTTATAGCAAGTGACAAAAGACAGTGAGACAAAAATCTGTTTGTAACTTTTGCCAACAGTAGATGTTGAGCCAAGTTGGATTTATATCGTGAAGTTTTCTGTGTTACACGAGTTTCCTGAAGCATTCCTTAGTCACCTGATCAACACTGTTAAGCCTGTTAAGGGCACATAGTGTCATGTTATTGATGTTTTACAGGGTACATCAAGGATTGTTTTGTTTTTACAGGCCTGAAGGAGGAGGTGAAGACTCTGAAAATAGATCTCCAGAACAGCACGCATCAGAAAGAGCATGCAAAGAAACTCCTAGAGTAAGTTATCTTTTAATAGTCTTTACTTTCAGTGCTGAAACATGGTAATGTTTTGAGGATAATTACAGTTTCCTAGTATATATAAAAATGTAGTTTTATATGTAGTATATTTATAAAAAATATAATACATTTTATATATATATATATTATTATATTGTTATTATATAATTTATTATATTGTATTTTATATATAGTTCTTTGTTTTTCAAAGAAGTCTCTTTTGCTCACTTTTTTTGATTTATTACATCTCTAATATTATTACAATTTAAAATATCTGCTTTTTATTTGTATATATTTTAAAATGTAATTTATTCCTGTGATCAAAGCTGAATTTATAGCATCATCACTAGTCACATGATCCTTCAGAAATCATTCTAATATAATGATTTGATCTTTTGTAACATTGTAAATGTCTTTACTGTAACTTTTGATTAATTTAACCCTTTCTGAACAAAAGTATGGATCTCTGAATATATGTATATTATTGACCCCAAACTTTTTAAAAATGTATAAATTAACTGGGTTTATTCCGTTATCATATCATTAGATTATCAAATATGATTAAAGGACTGTTCACACTAAGATCTATAAAGATAACTATATTAGCATCACACCAGCGGATGATATTGTTCTGTTTATTCTAAGTGTGTTGCAGTTTCGTCGTTTTAAATGCTCGAGCTCTTTGAACCAGAATGTATTCTGATTCGTTATTGTTTTCATTAGTTGGTGTGAACAGACCTTTAATCAACCTGGCTTAAACAGTCATATTGGATACAAAAAAAGGACAATTTTAGGATTTTTTTATTCATTTTTTTACATTTTTAGGCTAAAAGTTTTGGATGTGAAGCACACCTATGATGCCTTAAATGCTGACTAACACAGCTTTAGACTGTAACAGTATTCATGATACACACACACACAGTGCTAATGTTATTTAAGAGGTTGACACACATTAGGTGGAGTATCTCTTAACAAGTGTTTCATCCTGATTTACCCAGAATTCAGTGTTCTACTCTTCATCACACACACTACATCCAAACATCTCTGCATGTGCAGCTTCCATTACAGCTCAATAGCATTCTCTATAAAACACCCCCTCCTCAGCTCCTCGAGAATGATTTAGTGTGTGTGTGGAAGAGGAAAGCAGTATTTCATGATTTGCTCAGTTGGGGAACAGCCATCCATCTTCCTCCCAGGCCGAGAGAAGCCGTTTTGTATTATATTTGCATACCAATGCACTGGCTTCACACCAAACAAGAATATTTATTTAACCAAAGAGATGAGGATATTTTCTTTGGAATATGAGATGTATCTCCTCATGAAGGGAGTTTATTTTTTAGTTTGCTGGAGGTGCAGAAGGAGCGAAGACTTGCGAGCTCTGTGACCTGGCAGCGCTTGAGGAAGAAACATTTGTGTTGAGTGTCAGGTGTTGCTTCACACACTCCACACACACCTCCCTCGGGTTCATCACACACACACTGACTCAACGCTGGCTCATACTCCTTTTATAATCTATCCCAACTTCTGTTTTTCTGGCTGCTTTATTCCCTTAGTAAGAGAAGGAGCCTCGTGGTGTGTGTGTGTGTGTGTGTGTGTGGATGAGCTGTCAAAACGCTCTGTGGCAGGACAGTGTGTGTGATGTGACAGTGGGAGAGCTGGTGTTGCTGTCAGGGTCGCTCTGGCATTGACAGCTGTGTGTGTGTGTGTGTGTGTGTGTGTGTGTGTGTGTGTGTGTGTGTGTGTGTGTGTGTGTGTGTGGCCGCGTGCTGGTTCTTCCTGTCGTCTGCGCTAATGTAGTTTGTAAGGATGATAAACAGATCTGATGCAGCCGACAGCTGTCAGTTTTTGGTCAGTATGTTTTTTTTTAGATTTTTTTTTTTTTTTAAAGAAATGAATATTTGTATTCTGCATGGATGCATTAAATTGATCACAGTAAAGAAATGTATAATGTTACAAAAGATTTCTATTTTAAATAAACTGTTCTTTTGAACTATTCATCAAAGAATCCGGAAAACAAAAATGAATCTGTTTCCACAAAAATATTAAGCAGCAGAACTGTTTTCAAGATTGATAATAATCATAAATGTTTCTTGAGCAGCAAATCATCATATTATAGTGATTTCTGAAGGATCATGTGACACTGAAGACAGGAGTAATGATGCTGAAAATTCAGCTTTGATCACAGGAATAAATTACATTTTAACCCTTGTGTGTCCTTAAGGATATTTTTGTCTTTTTCACTTTTTTGACGATTTTGCTTGTGTTAAAGGCCAGGGATAGTTCACCCATTATTTTAAATCCCAGGGCCATTTAACATTAAGAAGAAAGGCTTTCATTCTGTTGGCAAGGTGGTTAAATTAAAAAAAGAAATTTAACCACATGGCTCCATTTTCTCAGGTTTGGTGTATAAAGTAAATACTCGCTTTATTCTTGTTTTCTGCTTCTGTTGTGTTATAGAGCCAATTGGATAAATTATGCAGCTATAAGTGTGTGTGTGCGGTGTGTGTATGCGTGCATGCGCGTGTGTGTGTGTGTGTGTGATGTTTGAAACAGAGAAATTATACTGTACCGCAAATCAGTGAGGCTATGTTGGCATCTTCTAAATGAAAAATTTCGGTAGTGTGATTTAAAAATTCTTAGTGAATATTTTTTGAGATATCAACCTTATGTTTGGATGCTGCAGTTTTCTGCAGAACATAAAAGTAGATTATTTTTTTTTGTCCATAAAATAATTAGGATCCAATGTTGTTTTGGACAAAAACAGTTCTTCACAAATAATTCTTAGATGTTCCAAAGAAGAAAGAAAGTTCTACAGGTATGGGACGATGTGAGGGCGAGGAAATGATGACAGCATTTTCTGTTTAAGCAATCTCTTTAAGTTATTCAAGCAAACAAGCCAAGAATAACACCTGAATTATTCAACCTTCTTAGTAAAGACACTCCAATTACTTTTTTTTTTTAAGAAAGAACTTTAGACCTCATGAATTAGATTGCGTTCAGCAAATGCTGGAACAGCATGACGTGTGTGTGTGTGTGTGTGTGTGTGTGTGTGTGTGTGTGTGTGTGTGTGTGTGTGTGTGTGTGTGTGTGTTTTGTGTGTGTGTGTGTGTGTGTGTGTGTGTGTGTGTGTGTGTGTGTGTGTGTGTGTGTGTGTGTGTGTGTGTGTGTGGTGTGCGGAAACTTGTGCCAAAGCTTTGATATCTCCATATCAGGGAAAAAAGAGCAGTGTTTGTATGCAGCATGTGTTCCCATGACAACTATGCAACCTCTAACCCTATTTCACACACATCACACACACACACATCTGCCGAGGTTTGTTTCCCTGGCTACGCTGATACATGTCAGAAATAGTTAGGGGCTGTTTAAAATACTCATGGAGCGACAGACCACCAATGTGATTAACCTGCGGGGAGAGAGAGTGGAAAAGAGCAAGACTAAAGCGATAAAGAGGATGAAAACTTTTGTAAATGAGCTGGACCTCCGCCCGGTGAGATATAAAGTGATAAACAGTATATAAGCTAAGAAATGTGAATATGCAAAACATTTTACTGGACCCTCTTAACTGATTTACTGAGTTACCTGGAGTTTCGATATCACACTCTGTTATACTCACAGTTTTTCAGCAGAAAAACATGATACCTGGTCTTGCATGTCTCACACCGCTTCAGTAGTCGTGAGTGTAGCGCCTCAGGGATGAAGCGTGTGTGTGTGTGTGTGTGAACATCGTAACGCTCTCTAAGAAATAGACTCTCTCAGATTCCACCTCCATTTGTTACACATTAATAAAGCTCAAAGAGTGCTGTCCAGCCATTATTATAGGAGACAAAGGAAGAGAACGACAGGGAGAGGACATGTTATTATACCATTATTCTACTCGTCTATACCTTTTGCTTTTATTTTGTATTTATGTGGACTGGAATGAGCACTCTTGGCAATAAAAACTCATTCTGATTTAACTCAACTGAACAATTTGGGCACTTTCGTTAATTATTCAAATTAACCCTAAAACCATATTCTGGACAAATGTGGGCAAAATAGTCTTGATTTATTTTTTAAAAATACTTCCCTTGATCTGAGCGGTACAAGACTTGGCTACTTTTCCTAAGTTTGCTTCCTGAACACACACACTTTTTTTGACTCAATTCTACAATGTTAAGTGGGTGAAAAAAACAAACTCTTTAATCTTGTATTTGGGTCAAAAATGGGCACCCATAGAAATGAATGGGAAAAACTGTAATTTAGATCATTCTAAAATAAGCCAAAATAAGACACCAGGTGACAGCAAAGTCACTTCATCTTTAGGTTTTAGCTCTAAGAACTTATTGGAATGATATTTTAATGTAGTTAAAAAATTTGAAAAAATAAAACATAAAAATAAGCATAATTTACATAGAAAATATGGTACTTTTTGAAGTAAATAAATTAAAAAATACCCCCCCCCCCCCCCCCCCAAAAAAAAAAAAAACCATAAATGGATAGACAAAACTTTATCGAAGACAGTGATATAACATTTATAATAAATAAAAATTAGGATCACACCTGAGTCCTCTGTGCCCACATTTGTCCACAATTACAGGATTAAGGGCTATAAAGTGAATACGGTTTGAGGGCTACATTAATTGCAATGTACCAAGTTAGAAGGTTACATTTATAACTTATAGCATTAGCTGAATTGAGTTTCTTTCATATGTGAGCAAAATAAAACTGAATATACCCAAATCATGAATCAGACTAAATCAGTAAATCTGTATTAATTCTCAGCCATTGTTTTGGGTGTTGCCTAGATTCCCTTCTTCAAAGTTTCTGCTTTTGTTTTGCCTTTTTCCCAGTGACTCAGGAATACCACACTTTTATTGTTCTTCAATATTGGTGCATAATTACAATATTGGTGCATAATTTGAGGGATAATTCATATCTTTATTGCTTTGTGCCACAGTTCAGTGCTTATGGTTAGGGGTTTAATCAAATAGGCTCTTAAGTATGTAAGGAAAAATGATGTGGACGTCGAAGATCTCAAAAATAGAAATTTATTACAGAAAAAATACAAACAGTACTTCGGATTCAGCGGAGTCAAACAGAATCCCGAACTCATCCCAGCACAAACATTTTATACCGTATTACATCCGTCTTTCCCCCTCAGCATGTAAATGAAGCTCTCTCTTAAATGTAAATTGAGAATAACAAATTCGTCTTCTCTCTCAGCGTGGAGCTGAAACTCTCTCTTAAATGTAAATTGAAGAGAACAATAAAAATGCTACCTCTGTGTCCATGTCTTTGATATTCTTTCAAATAAGAACGGCCAAATGTTTAAAGTGATACGGCCAAATGTTTAAGGTGATAACATCTCTTTGAAGCTCCCTAATCAAGATGGTTCTTGAATACCCGCTGTCATTCCCACACTATAGGTAATAAACGTGACTCTGTGATACTTTTAAGATTGTAAGGAATTAATTCTATGATAAATACGCTCTTATAAGTGAAGGAATCATTTCAATATATCTATTTGGAGTGGAAGTTGGATCGGAGCAGACTACAAGTATGAGTGTAACAGAGTTAAAAGCCTCAGGGAAGATGGAGGAGGGAATAAACTTTAAGCAAACAACAAAACTAAAGTAAAGCGGCAGACCCTCCCGGACGACTGCCGCACAAACATAAACGCAACACAACTTAGGCCCTGTCCTCATCAACACGGGTATTTTCAAAACCGCAGCGGTTTGGCTGTTCGTCCACACGCAAACGCAGTATCCGGTCACTGAAACCGAACTTTAAAAAAAAAAACTCCTGCCAGGTTGAAGATTTTCAGAAACTCCGGTTGCAGTGTTGTCGTGTAGACGGTGAAACTGGAGATTTTGGCTTGTGACGTCGTGCTGTTAACTCCTTTGTTTGACATCAGATTGTGAGCCTTTGTTTACATGTGGAACGATGGACGTAGCCAAAATATTTCTGCTAATAACTGTGCTAACAAGGCTTATTTTCTTTTTTTCAGGCTTCTGATTGGCCAACATGGCTTTAAGGTTAGGGTTATATCGACACCTGTTTGTTTGGCATGCTCTTGACGGCGCTTTATAGCGTGTTTTTGTGTTTTCATGTGCTTGTGTGGACATGATTTTGTTTTTTAAACGAAGAAGGAAAAAATAAAAATACCCGTGTACGTGTGGACTAGGCCTTAAAGTCCAGGGGCCCCTATCTTGCACCCGGCGCAAATGACTTTGTTCACTGACGCAAGTATCATTCCTATTTTGCACCCGCGCAAAGCGGGCTTTTCCCTCCACAGACCACGTCGGTAAACTAGGAAATGAAACTTGCGCTCCTCTGGGGCGGTTCAGCGCAAAGAGGAGGCGTGTTTCGGCGCAAACATTCGCTAGTGCTATTTTGCACTTCCAGAAAACAATTCCGCCACTGACCAAAAAAAACCTGGTCTAAAGTCACTGGCGCGTTGCGTTTCATAATGCTATTTTAAGCGTGCATGCTTGGCCATAATGTAGCGGGTGCACAACGCGCAAACACTTTGATTCTCTCATCAACACAGATGCAGCAGTTTTTATTTGTGCAAATCATACATTATAACAGGGAAATATATTACCACACGAGGGAAATCATTGTGGTGTCCATGAAGATGTGAAAAAATAGGCATAAATCTAGCTTACACATTTACCCAAAATTTTCAGGCAAATTGTAGTAATGACGGATCAGACCTGTTTGCCCAATAGTGGCAAGACACATATGTATATAAGGACATCTGACAAATTAGTTTGTCCGTCAAGAACCAGGGAAAAAAAAATCCGAAGACTGTAAAATTACCTTTACCGTAATGTAAGTACATTAAAAAACTTACTCTTTAACTTACCAGTTAAGTTGATCTTTCTCATATTTTTTTTCTATTGATTTGGGTGGGTTTGTCCCATCCCCAATGTCAATTCTCTTTCTTTTACGGCCCTGACGAGAACTTCGATCTCCTCGGCTGTGAACCGATTCCTGAGCGCGCCGGGTAAATGCGCCATAAAAATAACAATCCGCCATGCGAACATGCGCACCTTTCTTAAAGGGTATGTTGGATGACGCTCTGATTGGTTTATTTCACGTTACGCCCAAACCACACCTATGAATAATGAAGCTACTTCAGACCAACCTCTTTTAGATTTGCGCCAGGCGCAAGAGGCATTATATCCTGCCGGGAAAATAGCAACAGCGCCGGGATCCGCCCACAAAGTTACTTGCGCTTTGCGCTTTGACACTTGCGTTTCAGATCGTGCGCTGGGTGCAAGATAGGGCCCCAGGTCTGGTCCTCTCTCGTCTTGCACTGTCGTCACTCCTCCTTTTATCCTTCTGGAGTTCCTCCGTGAGACTCGAGACCGGTGTGGGTCACAGATGACGCTCATTTGCAATCGTGTAATTGTGCCCTCGGCCCCACCCTGCTTGCCACAATTAGCTTAAGTCACTCAGATCATTTATTTCTATCAAATCGGATTCATTCTTTAGGAGAGGCAGACTTCTAGTTAGCATGTGAGAGTTAAAGATTGCGTTCTTGTTTTTAGGTCCACTTGACCTGACATCTGCCATGTTTTCATCCAAACGGAGACATCCATCTTTAACATGTTAATCCCATAATCACTTTCTCTTTTTCTCTCTCTCCCCTTTCCTCTCCCCCTCACTCTTATCTCTAGTGTCACAGAGATCCAGGGGAAATAAAAGGTTATCTTAACCCGCTGTCAGATAGCAGTGTGTCACAGAGCTCAGCGAAACCTTCAGGCAACCATAATAAACAAAGAAAGAAAGGTCTTCACCAAACCTCCATAAGACTCGACAATCATCCATCACGCTCGGCTCAGCTTGGAGACACCAACTCCCCAGTTTCTCCTCAGACGGGCGTTGAGGGAGCAGTTTGGGGAGTGTTGGTGTGAGAGGGGGAAAGATATTTGTGAGTTGGGCTGATGGGGGATTCAGAAGGCTTAACGGTTGACAGACGACACCCGAGGGAATCTGTACCGTGCCGACCTTGAGAAAGAATTGGAGAAACTAGAGAACGAGGGAATGAGACCGAGAGCGAGAGACTGATTGTTATTCAACTTAGCAATGCAGGGATTTCTCTGCTATGTTGTGCTCAACATCTGGCCCCAGGAGCAAGAAAAGAAGAAAGAGAGGAGAGTTTCCCGTTTATTAGCGGCCGGCTCAGACATGCAGGGTCTGTGCTTGTGTCCTGATCGACAGCAAGGGCCGTCTGAGAGCCAGAGGGAGAATGTGTCCTGTGTGTGGAGTTATCTGGGCCGAGTGGCTCACATTTTACCTTCATTGCTGGAACGAGGGATGCACCGATATTACAATTCTAGCCACTTCTGATAAACCATGCAATCATTATTTTCATGTTATATCCAATAACCAGTAAATAGCAATCATTCAAAAGATTTTTTTTTCCACAGGAGTAAATTACATTTTAAAATATATTAGTTAAAATGTGTTATTTTACATTTTTATAATATTTCACAATATTACTGTTTTTACTGTATTTTTGATCAAAAACAAAGCAGCCTTGGTGAGCAGAAGAGACTTCTTTCAAATATATATATATAAAAAAAAACTATTTAAAAATTGTACAGACCCCAAACCTTTGAAGTTTAAGTCTTATGAATAAATGAAAAGACAAAAGAAAATCTGTCATTTATAATGCTACAGTATAATGTACAGTGTAAAAAAAAGAAAGAAATTTAAGGTACACTGTTTGGCCCTCTAGCAGTTAAAAAACAAAACTGCATGCATTTTGCGGAAAGCATGCACCTTTCTCCTCGTTTTGACAACTAACCACTGACCACGCACACGCACACACACACACACACACACACACACAAACACACCTAAAATTTCCTGTTAGTTCTAGGGGTTATTATATTATATTATTTTATATTATATTATATTATATTAGCAAGATCAATGGCAAGTCCATTGCATTTTATAATATGCTATATTATATTATTGTTTTTATAATATAATTGATGGCAAGTCCTGACCATGAAAGAAAAGCAAGAATGTGTGTTTACATGTACATATGCAGCAAATGTTTAGATCTTGCATGACACAATTACTTGACTAGCATACAGAATTTGAGAACGTCATGGTGAATTAATGAGTCAAAGCAATGACAGAGTGATAGACACACATGTAAACACTGTCTGGCACGCATTAAACGAAGGCACGCTCATGCACACACAGGCATATAATAGCCCCCTGTTAGCATATTAATAGTCTCGCTTAGCCAGACTTTTGACTGGCTGAAATTTGGACCACTTTGCAGATTATTGTGGCATGATATAAAGAGACCGTCTATCTGACGTGTTTCATTATGGGTAAAACTGAATAATAAGGATCCATGTATTAACATTAGTTATCATTAATTAAGATTAATAAATGCTGTAGAAGTATTGCTCAATGTTAGTTTCAACATTTACTTTAATGTTAACATTTGTTAGTGCATTTTGACCTAACTTGAATAACCAATGAACAATTGCATTTTAACTAGCACTGACAAATATTAATAAATGCTGTAAGAAATATATTGCACATTATTAGTTTATGTTAGCTAATCGTTAATGTTAAAGACATGACATGGATTTTTTTTAATCTTTCTAATATGTTCCTTGAGGTTCACTTATGTTAATAAAATTTCCTGCACAAAAAAATATATGTGAAAAACTATTATTCTGACCCTCAGTCTGAAATGATCCGTTTTAAGGCGCTGCTTCTTTAAAGCTTGTCAGTAAATGGTCACTGTTATGATTGGCTAACGCCAATGCACAGGAAACCGTATCAACGCCCAATCACTATTGCACTTGAGTTCGTGTTTTGAGAACATTATCCATATAAAATGGCCTATCTTTTTTTGTTGTCTTTTAATTATACCTGATTTGTGCTGTGTCTGGTCTGTTCTGCGTTGTAATGTAGGTTGTACATGGTGTTAAAGATTGATTTTATATCATGTACAGCACCTTGGTCAATTGTTGTTTTTAATGGTGCTATATAAAATAAAGTTGAGTTTAGTTACAGACAAAGCATAACAAACATTCATTCATTCTTCCATTTGTCCTGGTATCGATGTCAGAACTGTCAGAAACTGAACTCGTATCAAAATACTGAATCAGTGTAGACAGCATCAGTGATTATAATGGATTCTTTTAGCTTTTGAGCTTTTGAGCTTTTGACGTGACGCTCACATCCAGTGTAGGCAAATGACAGCTGTTAAGCGACTGAACGCCAGTGGGCGGGGCCTATGGTGTGATGTATACAGTGTGGTGATGGATATGGTCATATCCATTACCATTCATTGAGAAGGAAGTCATGCAAATGTATTTGCCATCACAGATCCCGCAATATCTAAACGAGACGTTTTTGGAACTTAACTAAACAAATGCCCAGAGGAGGACATTTTAAACTATACAACTTGCAAAATGTTTTAATAGTACAAAGATGTCAAATTTGATATCTCGTGTCATGACCCCTTTAACAAAGAACTTATTATACAGTGTTAACATGATAAGTGAATCTGAAGAATAATGGTAGTGCATAAAATACCAGAGAAATTAGCAGAAATATGTGACTTTCAAATATTTGAATATCTTTCAAATAATTGAATCCACAAACTTTGCCAAATCCATTAATTATTTTTCCCTCAGCAGAACTCATCATACTGTAACATAATTTCACTTGGCGCCACATTCTGTGCTTTATTAGACTCCCACATACACACTTGTCACTTCTGTGCTCGCTAACCGAGTTTCATATTATTACTCAAACTACAGAGCGATGCTACAAAAAAAAACATAACACTTAACAGCTGTATGTCAGATTGTGTTTCCATCTCCTTTTTTTCACCTTCTCCATCTCACTCAGTGAGATTTCAACACCCATTATACCCTGGATGGTACCTGCTAACATCACATGTGGACGTGCCCTGGGCTACACTCGTTTACACGCCATTGTTTAGCTGCTCACGCTGAGATGCTGGTGTTAGAAGCGCATGCCAGAGGGACATGCTTGGGTGACTTTTTTGGGGAAGGGGAATTTTTTCAGTATCTTTTGCGCTCACGGGCAATAGAGGAAAGAGAGAACAGATGTTAGCGGCCGCTGCTTTAAATAAAAACACATCTTTGTGTCTTTCAGGATAAAGTCCGTGGAGAAGGAGGATCTGCAAGCGTTGTGGAGCGAACAGACCGCCACCATAGAGAGGTACAACCGTAAGAATGAAAAATCACACAGTTTTGCTTCGATTTGCCCAGATATCAAATTCCGTCTGAAACCAAAAGCAGAGACTTCAATATGAACTAAATATATGTTTTATATATATAGCAATAACCAACAGCAGCAGCGTAGCAGAACTACTCCACCAGTACCAAAAACATTAACATTGTCATATCCATTACCATGCTAAACTCAGAGTTATCATGATAGAAATAACTTTTTAGAAATGAATTGTAACTTTAAAGGTACAATATGTGGGATTTTTCGCCACCAGGGGTCGCTAACCTCTTACAATAACAAATGCGTATATTGATGACGTATATTCCGCATTAATCTGAATTATGGATCTTGTCGTCAAGCTGATGGATCTTTTATGGATGAGTGAATACACTGATGTTTTTAACATGACTGTGGTGAAGCAGGAGCGATTGCTAATGAGAGACGTAACGTTATATCAGCGCCACACGCAACGCCAGTCCCGCGGATATAAAGGAATAAGGACATTTCATTCTACCGAACTACACGCAAGTGCTGAATTAATACTCACACAGGACAGTTTATTAGAGGAGTGAAACTTGAGGTAACGCAGCGCTGTTTTACTCGCTCTAACAGTTACACTATCACACTAAACGCATTTGAGTTAGTTGAATGTTGTTTGTTGGGTTGTTTGTTGGCTGTATGAGACTAAGTAAGCTAGATCAACATTAGAATAACATACATATCATATTCTAACATTTCATCATGTTGAACTAAATAACATTGATTAGTTTTATGTACATTTGCTCACCTGTCTTATAAAGTACATGCAACACTCGTCGAGTGGAAGTTAGTCGCGGACGTGGAGCTCTCGGCATCTCGAAAGATGTTGATCTTCCTTTTATTCTCTTTTTGTCTAAAAGTCTGCTTGCCATGGTCCATAATATTTGAACAAAACAACAACACCGTGAGCGTCCTGCTAGGCATAACCCAGTTGTCAACTTCTGTTGCCATGGTTACTATGGCAGTACGAGCAGAAACCGAGGATAACGCGGATATGATGCCAATGACTGGCGACTCCTCACCCCTGCTCACACGCCCCGTTTCCTTGGTTAAAATCGCAATTTTCTCAGAATTTACAAATAGTTGGAAACATTTGGAAACATATATAACATTGGCCTAGTGGTTTTTGGATATTTTACTGCAAAAATCCTGCATATTGTACCTTTAAAATGAATAATTTTAAATGACCTGTAACAGATCTATACAGGTGGAGCTAGGGAAGGTGGAGGGATTCAGAGAAAACTGCTACAGCAAACACTGACCAACTATTCAAATGTTGAGCAGCTCATTGGCTCAGATGCAAAAGGAACCAATCAGCTTGTGGCGTGTAGTTAACGATGTAATTGTCAGCTGGTTGCGCTAAAGGGATACTCCACTTTTTTGGGAAATAGGCTCATTTTACAACTCCCTAGTTTTACCGTTTTTGAATCCATTCAGCTGATTTTCTGATATTTAGAAGAATATCAGTAACCAGACAGTTTCTGGTCTCATTGACTTCCATAGTAGGAAAAAATATATACTATGGGAAGTCAATGAGACCAAGAAACTGTCAGTTTACTGATATTCTTCTAAATATCAGAAAATCGGCTGAATGGATTCAAAAACGGTAAAAACCAACTGTTTAACTCTGAGGGAGTTGTAAAATGAGCCTATTTCCAAAAAAAGTGGAGTATCCCTTTAAGGACCCATTCGCCTCCTGCATCTAGAGTTTCATGACCGAACTTTGTATTTAAACTATGATAGTTGTCACATTTTATATGTTGACAACTAATTCAGTTTGTAATTTTGTTAAGGATTTTTATGTCAAACATCATAGAAATTAAAATTTGTCAAAACAATGACAGGGCAAGCCTCGACAAATAATATTTTTCTCTTAGAAGAGAAAAACAGTAGTTTCTCAGATATACACAAATACTGAACTCACTCATCAGGAAGTTATAAATTGAAGCATGTCAGGCATCTTTGGTCACATTTAGTCTGTTTTGATTGATGTCATGGTCCACTAAACTGTGCACAACCATAAACTATTGTGTATTTGTTTGACTAGGGTGTGATTATGTGTTTGTCGATGTACAGGTGTGGTGAGTGTGTGTTTAAGCGTGGCAGAGACCGAGTTTGTTAGTGTCTGTCAGTCACCTGAGAGCGTCTCAGTGGATTGATGCACATTCCAGCCTGTGGTTTAAAGTGCCGTGTGCTGTTTGTCATGATGGCTCACCAGTCTGTGATGGAGAGAGGACGACACGCAGATAAAGAAAAGCTGAAAAGACCTGAAAGCTTTTCACAGAGAGACCTTTGACATAAAGACACACTGGGAAATACCACAAAACCCATTACAGGCATTAATCGTAATACAACAGTCATCTTTGGACTGTTTCAACAGCATGGATAGAAGACAAGTTAAATCTCATTTGATACATTTGTTGTGCCTAGTACTCCAAAAGGAGGATAAAGGACAGAAGATGAGAGAAAGCGGACCTGATGCCTTTGAGCTTAGAAAGCGGCACATATGTGCGTGATGATGTGTGTTTCAAGGTCTTACACCCTCCTTCTCCTCTCCATGTATCACAGCTCTGTTTCAGACCGAGTGATACTATATAGATATTAAATTCTGTAATGTGTCAGCAGGCTTAAGCTGCGTGTGAAGCTCTGTGATGGAAGATAGAAGCACTTCCCACTCACAGGGCTTCGGGTTTCAAAGTTTCCCTCACCTCACACACACACATACGCATACACACACTTCACATCTCGGTTTTCAAAGCTCCTTTAATTTTCACCATCCCAATGGAGCCACGATATCTGCAAAGTAGACTCATATGTCACAGGCGCTAATGATTTATTCTGATGACAGATATCAGACTGAATCTATTTTAAAACCGACTTCTGTCATCTTTAACCACGGTTTTCACTCTTCTTTACTCAAAAATGTGCTCCCCACATTGCTTTCATATGTTAACATATGTTAAGCTTCAGCATTTTCTTAATTGTTTAGGCATTTCCAAAGAAGCCAGTGTGTACTTTGGGAAAATGTTTTATCCATGAGATTCAGGCATACAGAAAATCCACAGATGTGAGCGTTCCTGTGGGATGGCGCTTATCTTTTAAGGACACCAGCTCAGATCTAAGGCCATACCACTTCCCAGCCCATTTTTCGGCTGCCTGGTTCCTCTTAGAAGGCCAGGAGAGATCTCCGTCTTATGGAGGAAACGGTATGATCTTTAAGTGAGAGCTGTTGCTCATGGGAAGTGTGTCATTATCACACCTTTTCCCAAAGTGTCTTCCTCAATCAGCGGGAGAGGAGGCTGGAGGCCAACAAAGATCAGCTTTGTTTGGGAATTTCCTAGTTTTGTCCTGCAGGGAAAAGATAAACAAAGAGAGAAATAGAAATGTGACCGTTTCTCCTGGAATTTCTTCTTCAGGCAGGTAAAGGATTTTTTTTTTCAGTGTGTGATAATTGTAAAGGAGTCATATGCATATGATAATTGTGAAGGAGACATCATCATACATATGCCTATTCACTATTGATTTGGAGTTTCAGGGTTGCCGCAGTCTTAGGACATTTCTAGGACACTAGTTGTTTTGTGACAGCGCCACCTACCAAATTGGATGTCTGAAAAAAGTGCAACCAAAGCAGTATTTCTACCAAATACTAACAACTTATAGGGCTAGATTTACTAAATTCACAAATTAGAGTGAGAGTGCAATTCCAGGGTAGGAAGAAAGAAAAAGGGGTGAGTGGAAAGTTCTGCGTGTGATCCACTGATGCAGCCGGATCATTTCCATAATGACCAACACAATCTACTAAGAACAGCGCAAATTAGCGTCTGGTTTAAGACATACTTTTATTGGGCGTTAAATGATTGTGCAAATACCAGTACATTGATGAGCGCAAATCTTAGTAGATCACCCTGCATGGGTCATTTAAATACTTTAAATACTCCTCCTATAAATTTAGCATCTGAAAGGGAAACTCCTACACATGCATATGCAATAAGGTCAGCCGCAAAAATAACCTTGTCAACACTTTTTCAGTGCGTGTCTCTAGTAAATAAAGTATTTGTTTTTTTAACAAATATGGTGCAAATATGGGCTATATCCGGCCCATATATATTCAACTTGATTGCTAAGAGGTTAAGGTAAAGGTGTGTTCACATTTGCTGTAGTCTCACGTATCCAGATCTTCAGACTGACGGCAGAAAGTCTGGACACTATCGCAGCTTTCATTGAATGACGTCTGAGGACATGTAAAGCAACTAATCACAGTTCGTTTTGTTCAGCGTCATGTTTAGGGTTGTGAAAAAGTAACGTCGATGTTGTAAACACAACCGTTTTCTTCTTCCATGAGGGGGTTTGGCATCACGGGGGCTTTGTTTCTACGCGGACTATTAAAGAAGGCAATACACAAATCACACACAAACACACACACAGTTTCTTGGAAATCCGGTATAATTCAACTAATCAGATGACAACTTCAAAACTCCTAAAGTGTTTCCAATTTTGTGTGCCTTCTGCATCAGACGTTCAGCCAATGGTCGGTGGATATGGCATCTGATGCTGAGACTAGGTTTCCTGTTGTTCTGCAAATCTTTGTCTTCAAAGTCCAGTCATTTCAAAAGGAATCCACGCAATCTGGGATTTGTCGAAAAGATTCCCCACACAGATTTTGCAATGGTTGGTTTCACAAATTTGCTGCGATTACCAACAGAAACATGATTGGTTTGAAAATGACTTATGTAGGAACTGTGCTTCATACATCGCTACACAATAAACAATAGACAACAGATCTTTTTTGCCCACATAACTTTGCTAACATGACCACAGCTTGGGTCACATTCTCTACACACACTGTGATTGTTTTCCATCTTGTATTAATGTCCTGAAACTGAAGCCTCTGGCACTGCAGTACTAAGGATTTTGAGTGAGTTTGTGGATGAACACAAAACCTATAGTTAGATGGCATTTATACACATCATAGATTTGCTCTCTGGGCAGAGGTAGGTATTAACCAAGTGACTTCTTCTGCAATTACATGGTTTCAGCAATAGGTGGCTGTGACTTGTCTTTGAGTTAGCTATTGAATAATTTTTTTAAACCAATTCATTCAAACACTGATTCATTCAATGATGCTGAAAATTCAGCTTTGCATGACAGAGAAATAAATTACATTTTAAAATATATTCAAATAGAAAAGTTATTTTAAATTGAAAAAATATTTCACAATATTACAGTTTTTACTGTATTTTTGATTAAATAAATGTAACATTTCTTATTATTTGATGCATTATTAGTGTGTGTTTGTGTTTATTGTGTTCGCATAGCGACATGCACCAATGAATGCCAGCTCTATTGGAATCAGCTGTGAATATTAGCACATGGTAACTTAGTTAACTTCAAAGCCTGCTAGGATAACCAGTTTACTAGCATCCAAAACTCAACACATACTGGTCATTTCAGCACGGTAGGATGCATGTAGACAGTATGCCGTGAAGCAAGACTCGTGGTTTCAGAACAAAGCTATTTTGTGGTTGTAAACGGTTGCATGTGTCGTGATTTGACGTGTTCACGCTTTCCCCCGAAGGCTGTCCCGAGACCTGAGGGAGGAGGAGGAGAGCCGGTTGTCATGTCAACGACGATGCGAGTCCATGCAGGAGCAGCTGTTGGCGTGGCAACAGAAAGAGGAGGAGGTAACCCGGAGACTGGAACGGGCGGAGGACGAGATGAAGGACCTGAGAGTTGCCCAGACCACTTTACAGCAGGAGAGGTCCGTTAGACAAACACACTCGCTCGTCAGTCACACACACTCACAGCAGGAGAGAAGAAATAAAGTGTTGCTTGCTACACACATTTGTGTTCAGCCACACTACAGCTTTTCTCTCTTTGCGTGTTACATCCCTCCATCCCACTGCTCCTCTCAATAGACTGTCGACACGTCGGGACCTGTAGGATATGACTCGGTGTTTGCGAACCTGCTTCCTCTCTATCCGTCTTCATTTACAATTGTAAAACAAACCAAAGCTGTTAAGCAGAAGCTGTTCTCTGACTAAAGCTGGAATATTTAGTTACTGGAGGATTAAGGGGTGTTATTATGCATGATGTGAAGCAGAATTAGGGCTTGTTCACACAGAACACAGTTTTCGATTAAAAAAGTGAGACGCAGGGCAATTGAACGGGGAAAAAGATGCATTTTTTAAAAAGTTGAACTTTATTTTAACTTTATCTAATCTGTGTGAACGACCCAGAGCGTTTATGCATTCCACTGCGCTGCTGAACATTGGTTTTCTATGTAAGCATGTTTTGACAGATTTGACGCTTGTGTCTCGCCCGACACGTCATTCGATCAAAAAAAGTTCAACTTAAAAATGTCTTTACACCATGCATTTTAAAATACAATTCCACTGCACTGATTTCCATTGCTTTTTCAATATGTGCTTGACTGACATTGTTGACCAGTACGCTCACATCTCGCATCTTCACGCATGACCCATCGTTCTGGCGCCAAGGTAAGAGAAGGGGAAAAAATACCCACATCTCTAGACCTTGCACAAGGGTTGCCAGGTCTGCATAATGAAAAAAAAAAAGCCCAATCAGTTTTATTATTGATAGATTATGATATTCCAATACAAGCATTTCAGTCAAATACAATATATGCTAATTTTTAAACTTTTAACATGTCGTGGGGAAAATCAACCTGCGCCAACCTTTTAAAAGTAGCCCAATTCTGTAGGAAAACCTGCCTCGCACCATTGCACTTCCATCATTTGCAGTGCTATACTCAAGAGTCATGACACATTATTCTAAAATTGTGGCACTCAAGTTAAAAGTATTTAGAGTGTCTATTTGCACTAAGTGCACATTGCCTGCCTTGTTGGCATACTAACTCCGCCCACTGATGTCTGGCCCAAAAATTACAGAAGATGCTGTATTGTCAACATCAGCAATAGTGTAGGGGTTAGGCAATCCGTGTTCGAATCCGCCTTTTGCCGAACTCGCTCTCCTCCCTTTTCCCATGTAGTATTTAGTCCCTTTTCTCCCTTTTCTTCTTTAGTATTTAGTAAAGAATTATTTATTTAAAGGGGTCATATAATAGTACATGCACTTTTACAAGTTGATTGTACTGAAATGTGTGTTGGCAGTGCCTGTACACAACCATCATATAATGATAAAAATCCATCCAGTGATTTTGTTTTAATCTCCTTATATGTTTTCCCCTGCCTCAAATCGAGCCGTTCGACCGTGTGACGTAGATAAAACGGACGCCCCTCCCACTAATGTTGATTGACAGCAGCGTTTCAGCACAGACCCGCCCTGAGCGAGCTGTCATCATAGTCCGTCATTGTTGATACACTTTGAGCAGAATGGCGTCTTGCGATTGTGGTGTTCTGTTCTTGGGTGTAATAAGGAACACAGCAGTCATTTTAATGTTCCTAAATCCGAACCGCTGAAGACACAGTGGCTGAGCTTTGTTTTCGATGGGAATATTCCCCACGATCAACGTCAATGCGTTCATGTTTGCGCGAATCATTTCTCAGCAGACTGCTTTATAAACGAGGATCAGTATAAAGTTGGTTTTGCTAAGAAGCTGCTCCTGAAAAAGGAATCTGTACCAACTATACGTGTCCCTGCTGCACCTCCAGAAGAAGTGAGTGTAAAATTGTATTAACCTTTATATTAATCTTTGCAAATCCCTTGCCCGCTTCACGATGAATGTGGCTAATATTTACACTCAGGGTACATTACGACATGTTTTCTATGTACGACATTCTCAATATAATTACCACGTTTATAATGAACAACGCGTTATGGTTATTGTGTTATTACAAACTGAGTACGTATACATCAGTAAACACATAGCGTTCGTACATCTCACTAAGTTACTCTAACGTTACCCTGCCAGTATACAAAAATACATCAAAGTGACATGACACTACGTTAACCTACCATTCAGAAACGTCCTGTTCGAGCCTTAATTGTCGAACTTCTTTGTGGCCGTCATCTTGTTTCGGGTCCGACTCCGGTTCAAACTGATACGGTTGCACAGATGTGTCCTCAGAGAGAATCCCGCTGCCATAATAAACCCTCAACTGTTGTCAAGTCAACACTCCACGTGCGTTGTGTTACAGCGCCCACAGAACAGAGGGGCGGAGTCAGCGGAGCTCATTATCATTTAAAGGCATATGCACTTAAACGGCGTGCTGAACACAGAGCTGTTTTTGAGCAGGTAAAATGAGTGTTTTCTTAAAATACTAATGAGAATTTTTAATTAAAGTATATTACAAACTTTTCATTTAGACTAGGGATGCACCGATACCGATACCAGTATCGGTATCGGGCCCGATACTGAGCTCATGTACTTGTACTCGTACTCGTAAAAATGCCCCGATACCAACAACCGATACCAGGCAGCATGTGTACAGTGTCAGAAATTATAATGGGGATAAAAAAGAAGGCTGTATATGAAATAAATGTATCTTATCAGTGGAATATTAAACAGAATATATTAACGCGTCGTCTATATAACTATATGGTGCGCAAGCTGATAAGAGAAAAACACGCAGAGGATTGAGCGCGCTATGACACAGACGCGCGAGCGGGTCGAGCGCGTCCCTTTTTCACAGACGTCAGTGGAAAGTTTGTAGTTCAGTCGGATGTCAATGGCAAATCAAGTAAAACGAGGCATGTAGCTTATTAATAACGTTAACTGACGAGAGAGAGAGAGAGAGAGAGAGAGAGAGAGAGAGAGAGAGAGAGAGAGAGAGAGAGAAGAGAGAGAGAGAGAGAGCGCACTTCTGTTGAATGCTGTTGATTGCGGATCATTCACTCAGCACGTGTTATTTGGATTAAAACTAAATCGTATATGTAAGTAAAACATGAACTGTTACCTTATTTATGTTTAACGAGTGGTAGCCTACATTATTACAGGAAATTTGCAGGTCAAGAATTTCCATGAACTTCAAACATCCACAGCGCGCGCCCCGAAAACCACCAGACAGCGCGCGAATACTGAATGGAAGTCTTTCACGCATTGCGCTTGTACGGACGAATTCACACAAAACTATGTAAAAACACATTGGCGAGTATCCTAGTAAAAGTATGTTATATATCTCAAGTGAACGTAGACAGTATAATTCAAATGGCGTCAGTGCGTTCGGTCTTAAAGGGGCGGCACTTTAATAAATCTGCTGCTGTGTTTTAATGTTAATCAAACAAAGGACAAATAAAT